>CAUYPK010148084.1:0-10986 GCA_963574355.1 Loris lydekkerianus
TAACTAGTATTATGGCCTCCTGGGCCAACCCAATCTGTATGAGCTTTTAGTTGCCATGTGAAAATTAGCGTAGAGTCATCAACACTTCAGTCACTGTCAGGTTACGTGGCTCTCAAAGGCAAACCATCTAAATTTAGGAGATTTTTCCCCTATGCAAACTGAGGCTATGATAAGAAAATTTCCTTGAGATGGTTTTTCACTTCAGGGACAAGGAAACAGGAAGTGAAACTTTTTTATATAGAACCCCTCAGTATCATTTTCACGTATTTAAGGTTCATGCATATTTATATTTCACAAGATTAAGCAGATCCAAATGAGAAATAGGTTTGGGGTGATAAACATTCAGCAATCTGTAGGTGACTGGCAGGCAAAAGTGTTTGAAAGAACAGCCTATAGAAATATCCACCGTCTTAACAAGAGATAAGGTGACGAGACTCTGAAATGCCACATTCTTAATCCTCTTCATCTCAAAGGCGGAAGTTAGGGATAAAATGTCTTCATAAAATTGAATTATGTCTCCCTTTTTAATTTCACCCAAAAGGAGTTTCAAAAAACTCAGGCTAGACAATTCCAGATATTTCTATGCCTGGAAGGACATTCTATTCCTTCTTAGCTAATTCCTAAAGTGCCACCATAGCCAGGGAAGCATTTCTCTCGGTCACTGGACTCAGACTAGTTGTTAATCCACATACAGCTAGGGAATTGGGAGTGACTGCTGCTGGGCCTGGGGTTTCTTTGGGGGGTAATGACAATGGCTTAAAATTAGACACTGGTCGTGATTACACAACTCTGTGAATGTACTGAATGTCACTGGGTCTTATACTTTAAACAGGCAAATTATATCTTAATAAAACTAATTTTAAAAGAAAAAACTAGCTGGGTGCAGTGGATTAACAACTAGTCTGAGTCTACAATTTCTTTTTTTTTTTATACAGAGCCTCAAGCTATTGGCCTGGGTAGAGTTCCGTGGCATCACAGTTCACAGCAACCTCCAATTCCTGGGCTTAAGCGATTCTCTTGCCTCGGCCTCCCAAGTAGCTAGAACCACAGGTGCCTGCCACAACGCCCAGCTATTTTTTGGTTGCAGTTGTCATTGTTGTTTGGCAGGCCTGGTCTGGATTTGAACCCACCAGTTCTGGTGTATGTGGCAGGTGCCTTAGCCGCTTGAGCCATAGGCGCTGAGCCTGAGTCTACAATTTCAAGGTTGTTAACCAACAGAAAATTTGGCTCTTCCTTGTTCTCTATCACTTTTCTCAAAAACTTTCTCCAAGAAATGGGAGGGCAAAATCAAGCTATAATTATTTTTTCATTGCCTCAGGGAACATGGAAAGTCTTAATGGACTTATGTGAGAACAGAAATTTCCGTTTATTTTCTAGGAAAGGATAAAAATCTCTTTCAACATACAGGATGATTTCCACTCTATTAAGGATGCCTACAATGTCCATGATACGAGCCCCAGGGGTTCTGTGGCCTCTTTTAATCTATCTATAAGAGAATATAAAAGACATGTGGAAAGATTTTTCTTTTTCCATTCTCTTTTTAGGATGGGCTAGAACTGTGAGATCCTTGTTATTCAAAGTGTGGTGCATGGACCAGCAGCCTGGCACCACCAGGGAGAAAAATGCTAATCTCAGGTCCCCCCAACCCCACCACTCCTCCCACCCCTCCCAACCCCACAAAGAACTACTAAATCAGAATCTGCATTTTAACAAGCCTGCAGGTGATTTATGTCACACTAAAGTTTGAGAAGCAGCTGTCTAGGTCAGCTATTGTTGAACTTGGCAGCACATGCTAGTCACTGGAGAGTTTTTAAAAGTCCCAGTGTTCAGACCAAGTTAATCAGAATGTCTGAGATCAGGCATCAATAGCATCTGTATTTTTTAAAGTTTTCCAAATGATTCCAAAGTGCAGCCAAATTGAAACTAATGGTGTAGGTCAGGCATCAGCGAATTCACTCTGTAAAGAACAAGATAGCAAATATTTTAGGCGTCATGGGCCATGCTGTCTGCATCACAACTAACTGGGCTCTGCCATTGTAGCATGAGAGTATCGAAAACAATGTATAAACAAATGAGTGTGCCTGTATTCCAATACAATTGGCTAGAATTTGAATTTTACATAATTTCACCTGCCAAGAAATACATACTTCTTATTGTTTCAACCATTTAAACATGTAAAAACAATTCGTAGCTCAAAGGCTGTACCATGTACAAAGATAGGTGGCAGGACTGCATTTGGCACTAAGTCTGTAGCTTACTGACCCCTTAGCCAGGTCTCAAAAAAAAAAAAAAAAAAAAAAGGAAAAAAGAAAGAAAAAAAAAGCCCTAAAGGTTTCCACTTTAATTTAGGCTGATGCATAAGATGAAATCCATGCCAGCCCCCCAGATAGCAATTAGCATTTTAATGCAGGGAGCTTGAGGGGAGACTTTACTGCCCTTGTGACTCCTCGTAGATAAAGGAACCCACAAGGGCACTTGGCTTTGAAGATTTGGATCAACACAAAAGGTATTAATCTAGTGTTCGATTGTCTCCAGGACATTTCGTTACTTGCTTCTAGGAGTTTTAAAGGAACTAGAAAAAGCTAACTTTTTCTGCCCTTGAGGATTCTGAAAGGTAGTAATGAGTGAAAAGATAGGAAACTATAGAAAGCTGGACACATATCCTAATCAATTATGCTTGCCTATTTTTTCTTGCTGACATTTTCATTCTAAATAGGGAAACAGTTACGTGAGCATCTAGATCATGTCCTCTGACAGATAAGCAATATGCTGTGATTGGATGTTTTCTAAAGAAGTGATTCACAGAGTTACATGGCAGTCAAGGGGAAAAGAGGCCACTGAATTTTCTCCTTTCCTTCATGCTTGATGCTGTAATTGTGTATGTGTGTACACACACTTACCGATTTTCCAAATACAGTAAACTTGTGTATTGTAGCATTTCCTTTTCTTTAGACATTTAAATTTGCCATTTGCTGTCCCTGGTATTCACAGTACCAGGCTCCAACCATCAGCTGTCCCACCAGGAGGGCATTGGAGTAATTTCAGCCCCTTCCCCCTTCTGCAGGTTGCTTCACCAGTTTCCCTTTAAATTTCCCTCCCTTTTATGACGATTTCAAGAAGTAAATTTTGGGTAGTGCCTGTGGCTCAAAGGAGTAGGGCACTGGCCCCATATACTGGAGGTGGCGGGTTCAAACCCACCCCTGGCCAAAAACTGCAGGAAAAAAAAAAAAAAAGTAAGTCTCTGTTAGACACTAGTTTGCCCTTACAACTTCTCACTTCGTAATCTTTTTCTCTTTTTTAAGCAAAAAAATGTGTCCAGAGCTCTGAGCCTACAGTTGGCAGTACTATTTAGCTGGAATTTAATGACATTATTTTGTCTTTTTTGGACTACTTTATAGTTAGCTGCAACTGTGTTATCCATGTAAAATACTGACAAGTTTTCTTTTCAAAACAAATGCATTATATATTAACAAAATGCAAGCAAAATGAATTGATGTAACAATGACACAGATGTATTCAAGTTTACAAAAGTCAACTTACTTAAATAAGAACATGATGTAAATATTCTGTATCTACGTACAGAAAGTGCGTAAGTATCCCCAACTGTGACGTGGTATGAGAATAACTGAGATAGGGAAATTATTCTGGGTTAGGAGGAAATGGCACCAATGACAGCTCCAGGACAAAGAACTAAAAGAACCCGGAGGGACCAACGAACTGCCTTTCAAGGGGGGGAGTAGGCAGATTAAGATAGAGAAGGGGGGGTGAAGGGTGGCTAGGTAAGATGAGTCAGAACTGATTGTCAACATTCCAACCCAATCAGAAGGCCAACAAAATTTAACTCTTTAATTGCCCCCCAAAAAGATTGAGATTCTAGGAGCCTTTTATCTGATAGTTGCTATTTTAAACCTAGATGAAAAACATAAAGTAACAAAAAACTGTTTTTTATTTGAGAACAGCCTGAGCAATGTTGAGACCCTATCTCTAAACAAACAACAAAAAGATGAAAGATAAAAAGTGTTGGTGAGGATATGGAGAAAAAGTAACCATTGCACACTGTTGGTAAATTAGTACAGCCATTAAGGAAAACAGTATTGTGTATACACAAACTAGAAAATCTGGAAGAAATCCATGTATTTTTGGAATCAAACAGCCATCCAATCTTGAATCAAGAGTAAATAGAAATCCTAAATAGACCAATAATAGGTAGTGGGATTAAAATAGTAATTAAAAAATCTCTTAACAAAAAAATACCCATGATCAGAAGGATTCATAGCTGAATTCTACTAGTCCTACAAAGAAGAACTGATATCTGTTCTACTGAACCTATTTCATAACATAGAGAAAGAGAGAATTCTCTCTAACTCATTTTACAAAGCCAGTATCACCCTGATACCAAAGCCAGGAAAAGACACAACAACAAGAAAA
This sequence comes from Loris lydekkerianus, assembly GCA_963574355.1. Taxonomy (NCBI): domain Eukaryota; kingdom Metazoa; phylum Chordata; class Mammalia; order Primates; family Lorisidae; genus Loris; species Loris lydekkerianus. The sequence continues at coordinate 4,429 of CAUYPK010148084.1, forward strand.
TAGAAAAATATAGATCAATATCCCTCATGAACACAAATGCAAAAAAATCCTCAACAAAATACTACCAAACCAAATTCAATAGCACATTAAAAAGATAGTCTATCACAATCAAGTGTGTCTGTCTCATCCCAAGGATGCAAGGATGGTTCAATACATGCAAATCAATAAATGTGATTCATCATATAAATAGAATTAAAAACAAAAATTATATGATCATTTCAATAGATGGAGAAAAAGCATTTGATAAGATCTAGCACCTCTTATGATAAAAACCCTCAGCAAACTAGGCATAGAAGTAACATACCTGAAAATAATAGAAGTCATTTATGACAAACCCACAGCCAACATCATACTGAATAGAGGAAAGTTGAAAGCATTTCCTCTGAGAACTAGAATAAGGTAAAGATGTCACAACTTTTATGTGATATAATAAAGTTCTAGACAGAGCAATCAGGGAAGATAAAGAAATAAAGACCATTTTCTTGTATTACAAAGGAAATTTTATTCTTGTATTAAAAATGAAGCAAGAATGATAATGGAATTTCTTTAAAAAAAAAAAAAAAACACTTGTTTTTCTTGCTCTGTTGCCCAGGCTGGAGTGCAGTGGCACCATCATAGCTTCAGCCTCAAATCCTGGGTTCAAGTGATCCTCCCATGTGTTAGCCTCCCAAGTAGCTAGGACTACCAGTTTGCACCACTACATTGATGAATTATTCAAAAAAAATTTTTGTAAAGATGGAGTCTCACTATGTTGCCCAGGCTGGTCTTGAACTCCTGGCCGTTAGCAATCCACCCGCCTTGGTCTCTCAAAGGGCAAGAATTATAGGAGTGAGTCATTGCACCTGGCCTAGACTTTATTTTTTCAAACAGATTGACATTTACAGAAGCCTGTAGAGTTTCCATACATCTTAGCACACAGCACACAATTATCCCTATTAGTAGTTACATTAGTATGGTACATGTATTACAGTTAATTACCAGTGGTCCCCAACCTTTTGGCACCAGGGAATGGTTTCATGGAAGACAATTTTTCCACCAAACAGGTAGTTGAGGAAGTATGAGACAAGAAGCAGAGCTCAGATAGTGATGCCATGAGGCCCTGTTCCTAACAGGCCATGGACTGATACCAGGTGTCAGGGATTGCAGAATCAGTCAATGTCAAAACATTACTCTTAAGTCATAGTTTTTTCAGATTTTCTTAGTTTTTGCCCAATTTCCTTTTTCTGTTCCAAGATCCCATATTACGTTTAGTCATAATGCGTCCTCAGGCTCCTCTGTGAGAGCATCTCAGACTTTCCTTGTTTTTAATGACCTTGATAATTTTAAGAAGTACTGATCAGGTATACTGTAGAGTGCTCCTCTCTTGGAATTTGCCTGGTGCTGTTCTTATGAATAGACTGGGGTTTTGAACTTAGGGGAGGAAGATGATGGAGGTGAAGCACCATTTTTATCACATCCTATCTACATCCACATCTGTTGATGTCTACGCTCATGTTGATGCACAGACATCAACCTGATTTTTGACTGTTGGTGTTGAAATCAATCACCTGGCTGAAGTAGTATATGTAGGTTCCTAAACTCTATGGTTATTCTTTCCCCTCCTTTCCACACTATCTTCTCTGGAAAGAAGTCACTATATAGGGCCCAAACTGTTCCCTGGATGGAGTATCTACATAAATTATTTGAAATTCTGCACAGGATGTTCATAGTGAAATCTTAAGTGTGAAAATCATAACTGCATCAGGCAAAGGTTTTTGTTTTTTTTTTTTTTGAGACAGCATCTCACTTTGTTACACTTGGTAGAGTGCTGTGGTGTCATAGCTCACAACAACCTCAAATTTTTGGATTCAAGCAATCCTCTTGCTTCAGCATTTGAAGTAACTAGGACTGAAGGTGCTGCCACGATGACCAGCTAGTTTTTAGAGATGGGATCTTCCTCTTGGCTCAGGCTGGTCTCGAACTCTCGAGCTCCAGCAATTCACCTGCCTTGACCTCCCAGAGTGTTAGGATTACCAGCATGAGCCACGGTACCCAACCTTAGGCACAGGTTTTCATTAAATTTCGCCAAGTTTTTTGCTCCAAGGAAAGAAATCAGAGGGTCAAAACACCTTTCTTCCCTCTCTGAAGGATTAACCAGAATATTTGCTGAAGAATTTACTAGGACCAGACACTTCGATCAAATCATGAGCAAATAATGCCTGCTTAGAGCTCAGGGATGCTTTGTCCATCTGTCCATTGTTGGAAGTTTCCTACTTTCAGGCAGAGCATTGAAAACTATGTGGGTGAAATCTGCAAGTGTTTTAACTCTAGCATTTAATAAAAAATAAAAGACTTGGGCAAGTTGGATTGGTCTTTGTCTCTTGAAGATCTGATCAAAATGTGGGGTTATCCAAAAAGGGAAGGTATCTCTTAATTTAGTCTTCCCTAAAAGACTGTAACAAAACAAAGGGACTGTTTCTCCTGCTTTCTCCAACTGGGTTAGGAGAGAAAGAGACTGGAGGCCACTGGTTTACTCCAACTATAAATGGCATGAGAGTTTGAGGGGGTGTGGCAATCATAAATAGAATCAGAAAGGTAATTTCAACTCTGAACTTAGTGACTGATTAAATAGATTTCGCCCACATTTTCAATGCTCTGCCTGAAAGTAAGAAACTTCCATGAATGGACAGATGGACAAAGAAAAAGGAGAAGAAGAAAGGGTATTTCTGTTCTGGGGCTTTGTTGAATAGAAGAACATGATGTGTAGGGTAGATATAGGATATAGGAACCACAGATAGGAAAGCAGCAGCAGACGTGAAGTTCGATAGTCCCACATTTACTTAGAAATGTTTATCAGACATGGAAAAGAAAGGTCTGGAACTCCCAAAGGGTATAGCTTTTGGAGTGATCCATAAAAGGCTAAAGGAATGGGTGAACTCTTTAAGAACAAAATAAATGTAGAGAAGAACAAAAGGCAAGAGTGAAAGTATATGATATTTGGTGAAGAGCAGAGATGACTTCTACAGCAGCTCAAAAACCAGACAATGGTGAGATAAGGGATGAGCAGGTTTCCTTGGCTAGAGGCTGACTACAAGCCTGGGTCTAATGAAAGTTTAGGGCTTGAAGGAGTAGAAAGGTGACCACTGGATGGAAACCCTAGAAGGGCATGAGCTGTAGAGTCAATTGGCATTGAGAAGAAATGGGAAGCTTAAGCAGAAGAGGCCTATAGCGTCCAGGGACCATTGCTGTGCTTCCAGTTTAGCCATTACAATGTTCTTACCAGAATTATGTTAGAATCTAAATTGGGCAAAGGAAAGGGATGGGATCAGGGTGTGTGTGTTTAATTTACTTTATTCAATGCCAAGTACACTGGCTAGATGAACACCCACTACTGTCTGATATGCTTGTACAGCTGGGCTTGATAATTCAGTGAGAAGCGCAGAGAAATTCACATAGAGCACATTTCTAGGGAAAACATTCTTAAGTCTCTTTTAATATATTTAATATTGAAATAGATAATATTGAAACTAGACAGGCATTTATGCTTGTCTTTTAAATAATGAAATCTCACATTGAGCTGCGAGGTGCATTGGGGGTGTCTTTCTGGGTCAGTACCATGGCAAAAAAAATAAAGACCAAAATCAAGAACTACAAGACTTCCCCTGTTGACAGCCTCATCCCCAACCAGAATTAGACCAGGAACTGCTGGCAGAACTACCTAGAATTCCATCACTGACAGAAGGCAATAGCTGCAAAAGGGGGTGATGTCTCTGTGTGTGAATGGTACCAGCGTGTGTACAAGTCGCTCTGCCCGGTGTCCTGGGTCTTGGCCTGGGATGACCGTCAGACGGAAGGCACATTTCCTGGGAAGATTTGAACTGGCTATACTCCACCTCCTCTGTCCTCCATCCTTCTTCCAGGATAGCAGAGGGGGATGTGGGTGCCTATGATTCTGAATCATGACTTAACTACTAATAAAAACTTGTTGAAAAGTGTAGGACTGTGTGTATGTAAAAGAGATGGACAGTTGGGCAAGAAGCTGAGGGTGGAATCAGTACCCTAACCTGTCAGGGACTGATCATCTTTTTGGTGTTTTTTTGTTTCTTTGTTTTTGTAGAGACAGAATCTCATTGTACCGCCCTAGGGTAGAGTGCCATGACGTCACACGGCTCATAGCAACCTCCAACTCTTGGGCTTACGCGATTCTCTTGCCTCAGCCTCCTGAGCAGCTGAGACTACAGGCGCCCGCCACAATGCCCGGCTATTTTTCTGTTGCAGTTTGGCCAGGGCTGGGTTTGAACCTGCCACCCTCAGTATATGGGGCCTGTTCCCTACTCACTGAGGCACAGGCGCCACCCTCATCTTTTCGGTTTTGTTTTCCTTATTTAATTTAACTTAATTTTTTTGAACTTTAACCACCCCCTCTGTGTCAAACAATAGAGTGGGTGTTTACACAGAATAGCCCCAAGTCCCTATAAGTGCAGTTAATCTGTTCCCTTGCGCTTATCATCTGCACATATTCTTTTTCCTTTTCTGACATGTAATTTTTGAACCGTATGAAAATAGTATAATAAAAAAATTCTATGTACCTGCCATCTAGCTTCAACAGTTATCAACAACGACCCATCCATTTAATCTCTAACTACCACCCTTCCCCCTCATTTGAAAGCAAATCCTGGAGATCATATTTTATCCAGAAATAAATGTGTGTGTGTGTGAGTGAGTATGTATATATATCATATCTTACAGACACAGATTTTTCTTTTCTTTTCTTTTTTTTTTTTTGAGACAGAGTCTCACTTAGTCACCCTTGGTAGACTGCCGTGGCGTAATACCTCACAACAATCTCAAACTTCTGGGCATAAGCGATTCTCTTGCCTCAACCTCCCAGATAGCTGATACTATAGGCGCCTGCCGCACAACGCCTGACTATTTTTAGAGGCAGGGTTTTGCTCTGGCTCAGGCTAGTCTTGAATCTGTGAGCTCAGGCAATCCATCAACCTTGGTCTCCCAAGTGCTGGGATTACAGGCATGAACCACCAGATGAACCATGCCCAGTCAGATACAGATTTTTTCATACATCATTGTACTGCCATTATTACACCTAAAAAATTAACAATAAAGTCTTAATTTCTTAAAAATAAATAAATAATGAAATCTTGTTTTATTGTTGATTTTGTTAAAAAAAAAAAAAAGCGGCAACAATCTTTTAGGACTTAAATGCCTAAACTTTTCATCTTAGAACTTAAATAATGTAAAGCCTTGTCCTAAACTCTTAATCTGTTCATTTTTGAAAACAAAAATCCTCAGCCAGGCATAGGCTAGTGCTATATAGGCTAGTGCTATAATCCTAGCACTCTGGGAGGCTGAGGCAGGTGAACAGTCTGAGCTCATGAGTTGGAGACCAGTCCAAACAAGAGTGAGATTCCATTTCTACTAAAAATAGAAAAATAAGCCAGGTGTTTTGATGGGCACCTGTAGTCCCAGCTACTCAGGAGACTGAAGCAGAAGAATAGCTTGAACCTAGGACTTTGAGGTTGCTGTGAGCCAGGCTGATGTCATGGCACTCTAGGCTGGGTGATAGAGTAGGATCCTCAATGGCCGACAAGGCCCTCCTTGATTTATTCCCTCCTTCTGACCTCTGTGACCTCCCTAACCTGACCTTCTATTAATATAACTCTCACCCTTGCTCACAATGGCTTCCTTGCTATTCCTTAAGGATGACTGGCCCCCTCCCACCTAAGGGCTTTTGTACCTTCAGCTCAGAAAGGTCTTCCTCCCAGCTCTCTATGTGGCTGTTTCACTTGTTAGGGTGTTTGTTCAAATATCTTCTTAGAAAGGCTTTCTCTGACCATGCTATCTAAATTGCAACCCATTTACTTTTAGTGAATTCTATCTCCTTTTCCTCATTTAATTTTCTCCATATCACTTATCATCCAATACATTCATAAACTGTGTAGTTTGCTTATTTGTTTGTCTATCTTCTTCCATGATAAAAAAAAATGTAAGCCCGTGATGACATAGATTTCTTTTCCTGTTTGTTTTATGCCTGCAACAGTGTTTGGGACATAGTAGAAATACAACTAGAAGTTGCTAAATGAATAAATTTGATTTCATGTATTAGGGACAGACTTTTTCTGGTTATTTCTATAGCGAAGTTATTTTCTATAGAGAACATTAAGATGTGTTTTTTTTTAATTAATTTATTTTTATTGTTAAATCATGGCTTTGTACATTAGTGCAATCAAGGGGTACAATGTGCTGGTTTCATATACAATCTGAAATATTCTCATCAAACTGTTCAACGTAGCCTTCATGGCATTTTCTTAGTTACTGTATGTAGGCATTTGCATTCTGCATTTAGTAAGTTTCGCCTGTACCCATTCTAAGATGCACCTTAGGTGTGGCCCCACCCATTACCCTCCTTTTACCAAAACCTCCCCCCTCCCTTCCCCTTCCTTGGCCCTTTCCCCATAGTCTTGTGCTATAGTTGGGTTATAGCCTTCATGTGAAAGCTGTAATTTAGCTTCATAGTAGAGCTGAGTACATTGGATACTTTTTCTTCCATTCCTGAGATAC
>CAUYPK010148086.1:0-17813 GCA_963574355.1 Loris lydekkerianus
AGTTAGATTCTTGGTTAATGAGCCAGTGATATTGGACCTCGACCTGATTTAACTGCCTCTAACCTTTTTTTTGGGATACAGGGCCCAAAGGTGAAGGGTAAATAAGGGTAGCAGGGGAAGAAGGTAGGGTGAAAAACAAAGCATTGCATTGATTTTGTAAGCAAAATATTTATCCAAAACTCTGATGGCAACTCTTCTGGCAGTCCTTAGATCAATTTTAGCCAATAAACAGTGTCTGTGTCTTCATGACTTATTAGTTTGCAAGCTACAAAATAGGTTAGGCTATCATTAGCAAAATAAAGTAATATATTGGAAAGATATGGACCAGCCCATAGAATCAAAGCAAAAGCTACAAAGTACAAAATTTGAAAAGAATTTAAATAGGAGAAACTGCTGAAACTTTTGTAAATCAGAGGGTGGTCTCCTTAGAAAACAAAGACAGGATAGATGAACCTAAACAAATAGGTCCGCATAATTATGTCTTTAATGGGAACACCTGCTTCCTTCTTCTCTCTCTTTTTAAGGCCACTGCTGTGTAATAATTCAATAACTCAACTGATATATCAAAAACAGATGATGTCTATTACACTATGTTTAGTATATTATTTTAGATCCTCATGGGCAAGTGTAAATCATTAAACACAATGCCAAAAATTGGGACTTGTCAACAGAATTTCAATATTGATTTATTTTCAAATATTTATCACACGTGATATATTTAACACACTTCTATGTATGGTGTATGCATACCATTTTCTCATTTCAATATCAAAACAATTCTCTATTTACTATATTTAATCATATCATTCAGAATTATACCCTTCAGAATTAACAGTATACTACTATAACTAGACAGTAACTGCTCCAACTTTGTTTTCAATTAGATCATTCCAATCTCTACATCTCATCACAATTAACTATATGAATATAAACCAGGATGGTGTATTCTAGTTTTAAAATCTAACAATATTGGCCATCCTAACCTTAGAATGCCATCATGCTCTAACTTTCTTCATTCTTCAAATTCAGTGCTGGATCATCAGTTCATTGAAAAGGAAAATACTTCAGTCAGAGCAAGAAAAGGTAGAAGAAAGAGTAAACTAAGAAGGAGACAAAGAATGAGAAAGAAGCAGGAAAGATAAATACAGAAATAACTGGAATATTTCACCTTTTTGAACTAGGAGTAGAATGAGAATAATCAAAGGTATTTCTACTATGCCTCAAGAAAACTTTCTTGTCAAAATCAGAAGTTTCTGGTAAAATGACTACGAATTCAAGAAAATCATAAAAGTAGACACTCTATCAGTCTCCTCCCAATCATTTATATGACAATTTCTTTTTTATCATACTTGAAATTTTTCTTCAATGTACATTTTTTTTTTTGCCACACTGATCAACATTTCATAATATATCACTTAACAATATTTAGAAATATGATCCATCCAAAATTATGCCTTTTTTTCTATACACACACTTTAGATACATCAGTTCTCTGGCCTTTCATTTACTCTTTAGCTCTCTCTTCTTCTTTTTTCATATTCTCTCTCTCTCAGTGGTTCTGATATGGGCGGAAGAGAGACATCTTTCCAATTCATTCCTTATCCAAGACATAAAATATACCTTTAGATGACATTGGATTGTTGCAGCAAAATAATCTGGAGAGAACATGAAGAATCACATTTCCTGCTGTCACTGTTTATTATGATGGCCTTGCCAGAGTAGTTTACTGTAGCTGGTATCTACGTCAAACTACACACAGGCAAGGGTATTTTTATCTTACCACCACAGTGCAGGATAGGTAAGACTTCAATCTTCAAGTTTGTTCTAGAAATTTATTTCTTTGAAAGTTCCACTCCTCTCTGATTAATGGTCAGGAAGGTAAACTCGCTCTTCCATTTAAAAATAAGTGCATTAGGGGCAATGATGTAATTTCTCCCACTGGACTTTTTATGGGTACAAAATGGTCGAATATTTTCTTGCTGAAAATAAATTGTGTGGGTAACATACAGCATGATTTTTCCCCGTATGTGGATAACTTCTCTTGCTATAGTTTTTGGTTTGTTTGCTCGTGTGTTTCAGTGAGGTCAGATTGCAGCATTAGATGATATGTGCGTTGTCACATGACTACTATGTCTGAAGGAATAATTCACAGGTTAATTCACCATAACTTTATTAATTTCCACAACATATTATTGTCCATATACATGTATAGCAAACATGAAGTAGTAAAATTAACATACCCCTTACAAAGCAGAATTTTGAGACAACAGAAATCCACACATTTTTATAACAGAAAAAAAAAAAATCTGCTAATAGGCTTCCACTTAGATTTTGTCAATTATTTTCACCACTGTTTAAGTTTCTTTTTTGAAAAAGCAACATGGTGGATTAAAAGCATTTAATGACATTGTGACCATGTGATAGCCCACATAAATTATACAGATGAAGTAAATACTCATAAAACCTGAGTTTATTTTGTCTCCTTTTTGAACCTTACTATCCTCATAAGATTATCCGAAGATTCTTGGTATTTAGATTCCTGTCCACAGGCTCCTTACTCCTGTCTCGTCCAAGCCTAGGAAAACTCTTCATTTCATTATGTTTTTGTTTCCCATTTATGCAGGGCAGATTTTCAAACTATTGAAGGATAAAATGAAATCCAGGAAGAAATACATAACCTCCCTAACCTGTACCTTGGTAAACTGTGGAAATAAACTTTTGGTAAAGAAGTAGGTGTTTATCTTCAGAAATGGTGCAGAAGAAGCTTCTGAACTTGGAATCACCTGAATGTTAATATCCTTCCTTCATGATCTCCGTAACCTATTTCAGGTTTGTCAGAGTCCCTGGTTCTATTCTTACACAAAAACTTCAAAATATGCACCAATACAGGTAACTCCAAGTACAGGGAAAATTTGAATTGCAGTGAGTATTAGGAGTAGAATAGTCAGCCTGATGGTTCAATTGTAAGATCCAGATATACTGAAGCTTCATGGGACAGCTTAACAAAAACAAAATTCTTGTTTTCATAAAAATAGAAGCAAATTTCTCCCAATCTCAAATAAATACTGAATTTCTTCTACTTCCTGTCATTAACCTTCCACTTCACATTTTCTTGTGATCTCCTTTCTTGTGAACTCCTTTCTTGTGCACATTAATGTTGGATATTTTTTGTAAGAAGTTAAGATTTACCTGTACCTCCCAAGAGCCATATTTGTCTTGTTAAATATTTACTTTCTAATTTTTAACACATTTCTTCACATACATTTGTTGCTCAAAAGTATATATTAAATCAAACAATAGAAGTGACTTCCATGGGAAGTTACTGGAAGACACGAATTAATAATTTCATATTGACAGAAAAAGAAAGCAGTGATTGGTACATTATATTGATAAATTTTTAAATTGTTATTTGAATTAACAACTGAGAGTATATTAAAGATGCAGTCTAAAATGTAAAATAATGATTATATTTTAAGTGTATCTCTGATCTAAAGGGCATTTCTATTTTCAGTGTATCAAATTATTAAAATCTACAGCAGGGTTTTACTAGTGGTAAAATAACAAGAATAATAATGATAATTTTAAAAGTGGGAGATTCATTATGTGTATTGCGATTTATGATAGTGTATCCAAAGATCCTCAAATAAATAGTAGAAAAACTGTGAAAATTTAAATTTCTCTTGCCTAGAGCTATTTTAGAAATGCAAATGTTAAAACTCTCTAGCTATGGAAACCTAAGGCATTCTCTAGGAAAATGTTTCATTTCTTCAGTGAAGTAGCCAGCAGCAAGGACTGTTCGTTGTTTTTTGTCTGGATTTGTCATGTTATGGTGAGATAATTCGTGTTGCTGTAGCCATATTTCTGCATGTATTAGAGGGAAACTAAATCCAAGGTTGGCACAATTAAAATATATGAAGAACATCAATGCTTGAAAATATTGTTAAACTGAGGATTAAACTAACCTGGGATTTACCCCACCCTTGGACATTCTGAGGAAAATACAATGTTTTTCTTAATTTGTGAAAATAATTGAATCAAGTTTTTGTCATTTATAGTCCACAGTATCTTAAGAGATTGACAAATATTCGTATAATTTGTATTTTTTTTGTTTATTTTATTTATGTGTTGTTTTAAAAATTGAGTACAAGAATAGTTGAGGTGCATAAAACAAATAAATGGAATGAAATAGAATTTAAAATAATGATAAGTGAGGAGAAATAAGATTATTATGGTAAGTTAAAGACAATACACTGAATTCACTGATGAGAACGTCATTTTCTTTTTAATAGCTGGACGTGGCCTACACTGTACATTCCGTTCTAAGATTCCTATTCGTCAAAATGAGAAGGGAAATTCTATCAGTTCAAATTTCATATTCAATAAGTTAACAAAAAGTACTTATGCAGAAAAGAAACGGCTGATTTATTTGGGGCTATTTGTGTTTGTTTATTTGTTTTTGAAATATTATTGTACGTCATTATAAGGAGACCACATTAAGATGAAATGTTCTGTACCTACAATTTGTTATCACTTCCAATTCAACCTGGAGAAGCAGCTTAATATTGCAACATCAGAGACTCAACACATGTATTTTGGGGCTCATGTATGATAAGAACCTGTATTTCCAATAACAAAAATAATCCAAACAGCTTTAGGCAATGAAGAAAGTGCTTGGTATACTGTATTTTGCTAATAGAAAAGTTAAAGGAGACAAAGTTTTACTTAGTATCTTCAGCAACATCATGGAAGACCCAGCTTCTGTTTATCCTATTGTTTGGTATTAATATTTCTCTCATGCCTGACTTTCTGGGTGCCCATGGGTTCCCTGCAGCCTCAGGTGCTCTTCTTAAAATCACATGGAAAATTCCCCCTGTGTACATAATTGTTCTTTAGAGGGAGAGAGAACTGCACTCTCCAAGCAGCCAAACAACACTCCTGAGTCTGGTTTTCAGTGGCTTCAGATTTGTGAAACTCTTTTCTGAAATAAAAGAATACATTTCAGGTAATTTGATCAACATTAATACACCAACGAGGGTGTGAAATTCCATTAAACTTTATTAAGAGTTGTTTTTTTTTTTCAGAATATTGTCAAAATGAATATGAAAGTATGCTGGATACCATAAACCACAGAAGTTCAGTACAGCCTGTGCTTATTTGCGTAGATGTATATTTACTTTTCCTCCTTGCATCAGAAATGTGCCTAAACAGGATACAAGCAAATAAATTAGGCTAGAGGGGATGTAAAGACATGGAGATATGGTTTCTAGTCACCTAAATCTGGGTACTCTTTACTTTATCAATAATATGAAATTTATCTTTGGAGAAAACAAAGGCACCAGTGTTTCCACCTAGTACTCTTTTACTCAATCTATTTGATATAGGATATAGATTTATTAAATGGTATAAGGTAACACTAATGCCATCCAACCATGCTTAATTCCTATTTTAATTATGGGTGGAAAGCTAGGGTTTGTACTTCAATTTGTTCACAAGAAAAGGCATTCCGAAGTTGGGAGAGTTATGAATACTAACATAAATTGTTCATGCATTTTATTATAAATTCTACTGTTTTCTCTTTGAAAGAAATTCAGTTTTTAAAAAATTACATGCTGTTGCTCACTATAATAGACTCACAATTAGTGGATCAAGGATGCTGTAAAACAACTTTAATTTACTGCCAGTAAATAGAGATTAGTAAAACTTCCAACCTGAGACAAATTCATATAAAACTTCCTAAACTTGAAAATACATAAAACATTTTGAGGTTTTACTATAAATGTCAACAAATAGCTACATAGGTCTAGGGACTTACAAGGTCATTTTACATTCTTAGATATGTTATTTATTTTTTCATTTTTTATGTTTTTGCCCTATGGCACTTATTCCTATATTCAGAATATTCATTCCAACCAGGGATTGACATTTGAATCCAAATATCTGTAGTTGACCTGGCTTTGTCTAGCTATTTTTCTTTTTTTAATCATGCTGTACACTTTTCTCCACTGGGCAGACATGGTAGGCAATCATTAACATCAGCACAGTGATTTTCACCTCAAGAAAAGTTTATGCATTTAGAACTCTCCCTTCAAGGGTCAGTCTTAGTGCTATACAAAAACGTATTTTAAAAATGCAGTTATCCTTGGGTCAGTGAAAAATATCCTGCATCTCAATCAACCTCATGTTACTCAGAGAGCTTAGGGTATACAAAAGGAATAACAAAAACAGAAGACTTCACAGCTAAAGTAGTTTAGGAAGTTAAAGTACAGAATCCTATCAGTAATATAAACAACTCAAACTTTTCATTTTATTGTATTTTTACCTAAATCTGCCTATATTATTTTGTTAATTACTGTTTTATGTTCAGACATGGACATAAAGTATTGTATGTTGAGTGTTAGAAATAGTTTTCTTTAAACTACATAATCATTATCTTCTATGTTCTAGCGTATTTAATTATATCAAGAAAACTCCTTTTAGAAATATAAATTTAGCTATTGGAGTTCAAACTCAAATTGCGCCTATAATTCTTATCAGTAATGAATTCCCTATAAATATGCAAGTTTTACTTCCACATAATAACCTAAAAAGTTTGATGTGACAATAATCTAAATCCAGTAATTTAATTAAGAGTTTATAATTTATTTTCACTCTTTTCACATTTTTTCCTATTGTTCTTGTATTTTTTTTAATTTTTAATCCACCTGGATTTCATACTCTAAGATATGCATTCAACTTAGTTTCCACATTTCTATTCAAATTTTATTTAATGATATAGTCTTTAGGTCAATTAGCTAAAATATCAATTGAACATGGCACAGTCAGGTTGGGGAACAAGTGCAAAATAATTTTGGTGAGTACACAGGGCTAATGTCAGAAGGACCTCAGCCTGATGAGTGTGTGTTTGGAGTGCTAGATACTAGAAGACACAACAGAGTAACTGGTAACACCAGGATTAATTACGCAAATCTTACGGGGTTTTCTGTTATCTTTTTGCTAACTTGAAAAATATGTATACCACTTATATATATAGTTCACTTCCTATTAGTATTATACTTTTAGTATGGTGTCCTAAATACTATCATGCTGTTCTCAAATTACTTTCTGTTTTGAGAAGATTGGATTGAGGGCGTGCCACAACCCCATTCATTAAACAAACAAAAGACAGGCAGTAAAAATGGAAATTCTAACAAGTGGTATCTACTATCTAACTTGTGTTATTCTGAAAGTTATGTTATGATCAAGCATACCAGGAATTATGCATCTGTTGAGACAAGATCAAGACATCCCAGAAGAATACACAAATATTGACCAAGTTTAAAAACCTAAAAAGAAAACTACTAAATGTAAAGTGCTTGGTAGGATGATACTCATGATCATTCTAATCAGTGTCTCTGGTCCAGTTTTATGGAAAGCACATTTTAAGGAGTAGAACCATTCAGAGAAAGAATAACGTTTATGTGAAGATATTTTTTCCTTATTTAAAATGGACACAGCTATACTGAGTTGGTGGGGAAGGTTTACTTTTAGAACTTATATTGCTCAATGTTACATTATTGAAAATTACCCCTACATTTTATAAAGATGTTTTAACAATCATTAATTTAATGTTATTGACTTTCCAATATATACCTTTAATTCTCATCTCATTAATAGTTAAGATAGTTTTCATTCCAACATTGCATAATTTTCTCTTTTTGAAATAAATGCTACTTTAAACTCGTAATTTCCTTTCATCTGAGCTACACTAGGAAATTAATCTTAGTTTGTATGTGGACTCTGGAAGCAAATGGTCTGGCTTTGAAGCTGTACCCTACCACCTGGCAACATTGTAACTTTTAACCAAGTATACAATTTTCTCAATTGTAAATTGAGATAATACTGTTTGCTTCAATAGATTTGGGGAATGTTAAATAAATTAACATATTTAAAATGGTGCTTACACTAATACAAACTTTGTTAATTACTATTATTACTCATGGAGACTTCATTTAGAAACTTGAATGATTATTTGATTTACTGTGTTACAAAGTTTTCTAAATTCTGAGAAATTAGACTATCATTTATGTGAAATATTAATTTTATGAACACATGGGGAAGATATTATTATTTCCCTAACTTTTAAACTCAACCATTACTACCCGATACTTACATATGTTTCACTACAAATAATACAGTACAGAAGAAATAGGAACCTACAATTATTTATTTATTTATTTATTTATTTATTTATTTATTTATTTTTGCAGTTGTGGGCCAGGGCTGGGTTTGAACCCACCACCTCTGGCATATGGGTCCAGCACCCTACTCCATTGAACCACAAGCACCACTCTAGGAACCTACAATTTGAAGCAGTTCAAAATCAGAGGTAGTAAAATACTTTTGATTTTCTGTAACATTGTTTTTTAAGGTATTATTTAACTCCTAATGACCATTTTGTTTATTCCTAATTCCCATTAAATACAAATGGAGAAACCAAGATGTAGAAAATACTAGAAACAAGAAATGTTCATGTTTCTAAAATTCATCCAAAAGGTAAAGAAATATTCCAGCAAGTTCTAATTTTGAAAGTAACTTACTGAGACCTTTATTTATGAGAATATGAAATAATATTTTAAAAACCAATGAAGTTATAAGGTATAATTTCAATTTTTTTATTTTGTTGAGGTTTGATTTGTGTGCCAGGATATGATTTATTTTGGAGAATGCCCATATGCCAGTGAGAAGAACGTACATTCCTGAGCTGAGGGATGGTGTGTTCTGTATATGTTCATTAAACACAGTCATTCTAGTAATTTAAATCCCTTGTATCTTTGTTAAGTTACTGTTTAGATGACCTGTCCAGCTCTGCAAGAGTATTAAAGTCCCCTACTATTATGGTGTTATAGGATATCATATTGTTCAGACAAATTAAGATCTGTTTTATGAATTTAGGGTCATTTAAACACATAAATATTTAGAATGGAAATGTCTTCTTGTTGTATTGAATGGAAATGTCTTCTTATTATTTTGTTCCTTTGACCAATATAAAGTGTCCATCATTGTCTTTTTTGACTTTAATTGTTTTAAATCCACTTGTATCTGAAAATAAGATTGTGATTTCTCCTTTCATCTGATTTCCATTTGACTAAAATATTGTTTTTCATACCTTCACCCTGAATCTTATTTTGTTCCTCCAAGATAGGTGTTTTTCCTACAGGCAGCATATGAATGGCCTGTGCTTTTTTATCCAGTCAGCCTGTATCTCTTCAGTGGAGAATTCAAGTCATTACCATTTATTAAGAGAACTGACAAACATGGTGAAGTTCGATTCATCTTATTTTATGAAAGTCCATTACTTAGTTTTATCTTGCATATCATTGTGGAAGCTAGTTTTTTTTTCCTTTAGTTTCTGGGTGATTAGTTCATTGTGAAGTTCAGGGTGAAAAATAGGTCTTAGTATTTCTTGTAGAGCTGGTCTTATTGTGGTAAACTTCCTCAATGTTTGCATATCAGTAAAAGATTTGACTTCTCCATCAATTCTAAAGCTTAGCTTAGCAAGATATAGAATTCTGGTCTGAAAATTGTTTTGTTTAAGTAAGTTAAAGATAGATAAACATTATCTTCTGGCTTGAAATGTTTCATTTGAGAAGTCTGCTGTCACCCTGATGGATTTGCCCTGTACGTCAGTTGGTTCTTACTCCTGACTGCTTGCAGAATTTTCTCTTTTGTCTTGGCTTTTGACAGGTTCATAACGTTGTATGTTGGAGAAGTTCTGTTTGAATTGAGACAACCTGGTGTTCTACATCCCTCTGAAAGGACTGTGTAAAAATCGTTGATGATACTTGGGAAATTTTCATTTATGATAACCTCTAGTAGGGCTTCCATTCCTTTGGGGAGTTCTTCTTACCCTTCTGGGATATCTATAACTCATATGTTTGAATGCTTCATGAAGTCCCATAATTTTGTCTGTAAAATGTTCTGTTTTCTTTCCCTTTTTTTTTTTTTTTTTTCCTGTCTCTTTAACTGCCTGTGTTTGTTTGAGAGCTTTATCCTTTACCTCTGAGAGTCTTTCTTCTGCATGGTCTAATCTGTTACTGATACTTATTTTCTACTGCTTCTGTAAGTTCCTTGATTGACTACTTCAATTCCTTAAGCTCCACTATATCCTTTCTATATATTCTTCATATCATTCATTTCTCAGTTTATTCTATTTTTGGACTTCCTTTGGTTATTTTCTACTTTCTCATCAATTTCCTCCATTGTTTTTACCATCCGTATTTTAAATTCCCCTTCTCTTATTGCTAACATTTCTTTATAGGTGGAATCCTCTGCAATAGCTACCTCATGATTTCTTGGAAGGGGAGAGGGAGTTGCTGTGTTCTGGTTTTTCATGTTGCCAGGATTTTTCTGCTGTTTCTTCCTTGTGGTGTTTCTTTTTGCCTGTCTACTTACCTTACTTTTTCCTTTCACTTCCTCTTCTTCTTTTTTTACATTGTCCTACAATGTTGAAGTGCCCTTTTGATATGGGTCTAAAAGGAAGAGAAGAGTAAAGAACAACAAGATAATATTTTTATATATCAAATAATAACACAGCATACTATGGCTACTTACAACACATACTACTTATTGTCTTTATTATCTGGTATAATTTATCAAACTCTCAATGTCTCATTTTCTCATTTATAAATGAAATTGATATTAAAAACACTTAATAACACAGGTGATGATAATGAAACAATAAATTTTTAAAAATCTTAACAAATGATTGATACATACTTAACACACAAGGATTTACTAAGGAAAACAACAAAACAGATGTTAATTTATTCTTATTTCTCCAATTTTTATTTATTATATTTTTTGATAAATAATATCATACAGATATTACTATTTTCTACATTTGGTTCTTCATCTAGTATTACAGTATGCTGTAACAGACTGTAACACAGTTTATATGTTTTTCTTCCCAAATTTCATGTTGATTGATACCCAGTGTTGGAAATGGGACCTAATGAAGATGTTTGAGTCACGGGAGTGGATCCATCAAGAATAATTAGGTGCCACCCTCAGAGTAGATAAGTGAGTGAGTTTTTCCTCTATTAGTTCCTAGCTGGGTACCTCCCCTCCTCTCTGGCTTCCTCTCTTGCACTGTGATCTTTGCACAGTCCAGTTCCCCTTCTCCTTCCACCATGAGTGGAAGAAGCCTGTGGCTTTCACCAGATACCAATCTTCTAGCCAGCATAATTTTCCTGAGAAAAATAAACATTTTTTTTCTTTATATATTACCCAGTCTCATATACTCCTTTCTAGTAACATTGGACTAACACATAGTCTCATCTAGTTTGGGTAAAAATCTCACTGGATAATCATAGAGCATTTTCAGCTATTACTATTCACTCATGAAGTGCATAATAAACTGGTAATAACATAGTGTGAAACAGTCTTCTCCTATAAAATGAGAACAACAGATGTGAAATTAAACATGTTTGCAACATTTCCCCTTAAAATGTTTTGTGTATCCTTCTGAAGGGATAAACCTAAAACAATGATTGCCACTTTGTTTTCCATACTAAGAAATCAATTTTATTCTATTCTTTCTTTCAAAAAGTAGTTTTATACTTGACAAGAATAAAACAATTTGTACAAGACTGAATTTTATTTTCATTAAGGCAATTAAAATATGACTTTTTTTCATGCTGCTAAAAAATACGGTTTGTTTAAAACATCTCGTAAGAGGTGCTATTTTTCCTTTCATAATTATAGAAAGCTACTGTACTCAGGGGTCTTCAGAGAAATAGAAGCAATAGGAGATCTATATCATTTATATTTATAATGAGATGCACATTGCATGGCTGAGAGAAGAGAGAGAGTGATATTTTTATACAGAATTGACTCACAAGTAATGGTAGACTAGGGAGCTAACCATCCAGGAGAGCCCTTGATGTAAGTTTCAGTTGAAGGGCAGAAGACTAGACTTATGTCCAGCTTTAGTCAACTGGAAAAATTTTCAGAATTTCTGTTTTGTTCAGGTATTTAATTACTGGATTAAGCCCAGCCACATTTGGGGAGGACAGTCTGCATTACTCAGTCTACTGACTCAAGTGTTAGTCTCAGTCACAAACATCCTCAAAGACAAATCTAGAATAGTGCTTTACCAAATGTCTGGGTACTCCATGAACCAGTCAAATCGATACATAATATTAACCATCACAAATAATAAGATCAAGGAAATTTTACCTTGAGGAATAGTATCAAATACATTCTTAATCCATAAATTAACCTGAAAATGCAAATGTATCTTATATTTGGCATTCCATGTAGTATGATTTGGAATGTGCTTTATATATTTGTAACATATAATCAATTATAGATAACAGCAAAATAAATGCTTCAAAACAAAGGGACCATTCTCACTAACTTGCATATCCAATTTACAATAACTTCTGCCACTTCTTTGCTTAAATAATGTAGGCTCCATAGAAAAACATAGGTTTCAGCTGGATAGGTTTGGCAAATTGCCTGCTGTATAGGTGACAATAAGAAAATCTCCCATCATACATTCCCTTCTTAGTGAATAACTCTAACACTCTTATAATCAAAATATAAGGTTCTATTTTCTTTAAATTTATCTGTGCAGCAAGTTTATGATTTGGACAGATCTCACATGATGTGAAATTTGATGCTGATTTCTGTAAGGGACAGCTGAGACCTCTGGAACCATGAATGTCAGTGTAAGAAATCCAAGGTCACCATGCTCTGAGGAAGTCCAGGGTATGGAAGTGGTGTTATGGCTGACAAACCATCAGACAGAGGAGGGAACATGCACATAATTCTGTGGCCCAGAAATTGAGGCCTTTAAGGTGAAGTTTATGATATAACCTGAGAAGATGGAAATTTCTTCTTTTTACCCCTGAATTCCACATTATCTGTAGGCATAATAAAATGATTGTTTTAAGTTGAGAATTTCTGGATAATTAGGCAGGCATTTTTAAATAATTGTAGTTGATCATGGAACTGCAAGTAGACTCTGCCATAACCAAAACCTAAAACATACTAAGTTGTCCTTGAACCTTGAGTTTTCTGCTAATGAAAGTCTAAAGGGAGTTGAGAATAGTCTTAATGAAATCTAAGTAGCCTAGAGAAGTCTGTCAGTTAAAGCTTAAAGGAGATCAAGAAAAATAGAGTCAGAACTTGAATAAGGGGACATATAGTACCTAGAAATTTGGCTACACTTTTGCCTGAATTAATTTGTAAAAGAGAAAACACCTAATATATTCAGTGGTCTAGTGAAGGGAAGCTCCAAGCACATTTTTGAAAAGGCTACTTGACCTTTTCTCTCTGCTTTTAAACAGATATAATAGAGAGGAGATATGAACTAAAGAATGAAAGATTAAATATTTAAACAGTCAAGATTGTAGAGTTCTGAATTAAAACTGCATTTGTGGCAGTCTTTCCTCATAGCAAGTCATCCTTAATTTAAGAAATAACTTCTAAGCAAAGATTCAATCCAATGTAGAATTCTAGAAGATCCTCCTTAAGACCTTAAAAGAGATCTAAGATGACATCTCATATAAAACTTCAGGCAGATAAAAATTTCTCTCAAGATCATAGATTTATTCCTCTTCCCTATAGATTTTCTGTATTAAACAAATGATTTTCTAAGACTCTAAAGGATGGACCCACATAAATACTACAGGAATGTCAAATAGATAGGGAATATCTTTTTTTTTTTTTTTTTTTTTTTTTTGGCTTTGCAGCTTTTTGGCCAGGGCTGAGTTTGAACCCGTCACCTCCTGCATATGGGGCTACTGCCCTACTCCTTGAGTCACAGTCACCACCCCAAGATAAGGAATATCTTGATGAGATTGATGGGTGTGATTCTTGTCCATGAAGTGATTAATAAATTTCACAAACTCAAAAGTTTTAAAAGTTTTTTAACAGGGTTCATAAGCTTGGACATAAAAAGACATCAAAAAAGAAACTTTTGACCCTGAAATCTGTAAGTAACAAAAGAATGTGGAAAAACTACTTAGAATTATACATATGTGCTACATCTGGTGGAAAGAGAAAGATGGTGGTATTGGAAGTCTAATAGGCTGATTCAAAAGGTACAGGGAAAAAGAGAACCCTGATCTAAATGATAGCTTAATGGATTTTTAAATAACTTTGGATCAGTGACTTCAGGATGCCTCCTAATTTTCTCATTTTATCCTGAAATTGTCTGCAATTGTTGTATATGTCTATCTCATCATAGTGTAATGGCTGCGTAGTAGAGCAGAGAAATACCTTCTTTTTGCTTTTTAACAAATTGTATGATTATCCCCCTATTCTAGACATGTCCACCTAAAAACTGAATGATTATGAGATTCCTAATATATTTTCCCAAAATAATTGATTTTATTTTTTGATGCATATCAGATAATGTCCTTTATTTATCCCAAATCTTGAAATAGCTTTATATTTCACTCAGACTGAAATACAAAGTCTTCACCAAGATCAGAAGACCCTGCATCTTCTGGACCAAGGGAATAAATAACGGCTTCTAATATTTCTTTCTGTGTAACTGGATAATAAAAAAAAAAAATCTTTTACCACATAGCTTTGTGTTGCTCTACCATCCATTGTGCATTAAAATATTTCTTCCAATATGATTGTTGGACTTGGCAACTGACTTGCTTTTGACCAATCAAATGTCAGTAAATCTGGGATGAGCAGAAGCCTAAAATATGCTTCCACACTGCCTCTATCTGTCTTTTGTTTCCCCCCTTGGGAGATAGCATAGATATTCCACGGGGAACACATTTGAGCTGGGGGTTCAAGGAGGGTCAGATGGAGGCGATCTTTATTCATTTCACAAACAGATGTCAAATGCATCTAGCTCTCACCCTGAAGTAGAACAGCCCAGCCAATTCTAAACTTGTTCAGCTAAATTGCCAAAGACCTGTAGACCCTTAAGTGTGAGAATATATCTTGCTATACCTCAGATAGTTCATGCCTGCTTCCTCATTTCAGTTGGGCACATTTTTCCAATCATACTTCTATCCTCCCACGTTTCTAACCATGTTGATTTTTTCTCTTAATATTTGTCCATCTAACATTGTATATATTTATTTTTGATTTCTTTTAATCATCTGACTTTCTAAAATATGCATACTATGCAAAAACAGAAAATATGTTTTTGATTTTTCAGACTGTTCATAGAAGGGAGTCTGTTGCTTGGCTCATAGTAGGTCTTCAAACTATTTTGAATAAATTACTGCCGAGTATGTGAATACGTGACAATATGTGCCCAGAGTGTTTTGATTTTTCAGACTGTTCATAGAAGGGAGTCTGTTGGTTGGCTCATAGTAGGCCTTCAAACTATTTTGAATAAATTACTGCCGAGTATGTGAATACGTGACAATACGTGCCCAGAGTGACCACCATACATCTGAAAAACCTATATATGTTCATCTATGTAAGGAGGAAGACTATTAGAAAGTTTAAAATATGTATGTTTTATTATGATCTAATATGATTTTTGTGTATGGTAAAACCCACATGCAATATGTAGAAAATTTCTGTACAAAGTCAATTTATCCTATAGCCTTCAGAGAGGATTAGTTTCAGAAATTATCAGAGGACCTCATTAAAGGTTATCATTACTTACATGGTGAGCCCATGAAATGGATGCTAGAGACAGGATTTTAATGAGACCAGTTGAAAACATATTGCTTTCATTACATTCCACAGTAAATAATAAACTTAGCTAAGTAATTTTTAAACAATTTAAAAAATTCTTGAATTATTAAAAAACAAAAATGTATAACCATTTATAGAGATGTAATTTCATTGTAATTCTTTATAATACCATACATAGTAAGTTTGTATTTCATTATAAAAAAATCTATTCTTTTGAGATTCTTATTTTTCTATGTAGAAAAATTAAAGATAATATATTTCTTTTTAAAGGTTTCCTTCGATTATAATACAGTTTCTAATAAGGGATATAAGAACACTCTCCTCTAACAAAGAGTACATAGTATCACATGAGGTATCTATTGATTAGCAATTGGAAAAAGCTTAGGCTACTTGTTCATTTCTGATTTAGAATAAGAGATAATACTGGTCATTATTAAGATATGTTTTATAATCTATTTTATCTATTTTTATAATTCAATCATGGTAAAATTTAAGTGAAATATAGTTTGCATACCATGAAGAAGTGATTCTGGGCATTTTGTTTTAATCTTTTATGAAATTGAATAATATATTCTTTTGCACATAATATTTATCAGAAGAAAAGTACCTTAGAGTTTTACACACAGTGAAATTTAATCTATATATTGAGATAAAAAATTCCTTACTTACAAAATTATATGCTTTCTTCCTGAGAATTAATTATTCTGTTGAGTTTTAATCTACATAAAGTAATATAAGCAAATTTCAAGTTTAAATTATGATGTGTTAGAAGGGATATACAAAATCTACTCTCATGTAAGAAGGCACTTAAATTTTTACCTCTAAAATTCCCTTTGCCTTTTCTGAACAAGCATTACAGGAAGAATTTCCATCCTATGGCAATACCCTGGATATTTATTTATGTTATTCATTTATTTCTTTTCTTTTGTTTTTTTTATTTATTTATTTATTTATTTATTTATTTATTTATTTATTTATTTATCTTGGAGACAGAGTATCACCATGTTGCCTTGGTAGAGTGCCATCATGGCGTCACAGCTCACAGCAACCTTAAACTCTTGGGCTTCAGCAATTCTCTTGCCTCAGCCTCCCAAATAACTGGGACTACAGGTGCCCACCACGACACCCAGCTATTTTGTTGTTGTTGTTGTTGTTGTTGTTATTGTAGCTTAGCATGCTTGGGCCAGGTTCAAACTCACCAGCCCTGGTGTATGTGGCCAGTGCCCTAACCACTGAGCTATGGGTGCCAAGCCTACCCTTGATATTTAAAAATTGAGTATTATACATGCATGTTCCCTATACTATGCTGAAGAATGAGATTGCACATGGAGTCACGTTTCTTATCATACCTCTTTGAGACAGATGAAAACTAGAACTTTGTTATAAAGTTTATTAATAAATGTATTATAAAATGTACTTAAGATTTTATTTTGATAGTTTTATAAAAAGCACTTAAATTAAAAGTGAATGGTCCTATAAAGTATTTGCTATGAATAAAATTAATTGTATATTTTTAAAGTCACTTTTTTTGCATAGTTGCCAGTGGGAGGAACTTTAGCGGCACTATGAGAATGTTTTGTAATGCATCCTTGCTGTAACCTTGCACAAACATCAACAAAAATTTTAAACTTTATGATTTCTAAAATCTTTTTCTTCCAATATCTCCAATCCTCAGACCCATATGTTATGTTTATTATTGCAAGACATTGTATAATATTTGTAATTTCTAAAATAATAGGAAAAGTTTAGTTTATTTTGAGTAATTAAACCTGCATCCCAATGGACTGTCCATTGATAATAATTGAAAGAAGGTTAAACGTGTAAGCCACTACATTTTATTGAACTAATCTTGTTAAACTTTAATTTGATTTACTGGTAATTTGTCTTAAAATTGCCTCTACTAGTTTGGTGATTATCCCCAAGATTGCTAGCTTCCTTCAGTCTCAGTTTTCTCTCTTTATATTAAAGAGCCTGTGTTGTGTTTGCTTTGTTTTTGTTTTATTTTGTACTGGATGTACTATTGTCAAGAAAAATAAAATCCTGTTTCACATCATCTCTTATGTTAGATGCAAGACATGGCAATGTGACTATGACCTGGCCAGTGGTACACAAGTGAAAGTACTGTGGTTGACTTGCAGGGAACAAGTGATAGT
>CAUYPK010148091.1:0-16035 GCA_963574355.1 Loris lydekkerianus
CTACATACAATAACTAAGAAAATGCCATGAAGGCTACGTTGAACAGTTTGATGAGAATATTTCAGATTGTATATGAAACCAGCACATTGTACCCCTTGATTGCACTAATGTACACAGCTATAATTTAACAATTAAAAAAAATTATTAAAAAAAAAAATAAAAAAAGATCAGTCAAACATGTTTTCAGTAATGAAAGTAAAACCCTTTGGAACCTGCCTAGGTATCGTGTGAGTCCTCTCCCAGGAATGTATGAGAAACAAATCAAGATAGCCACTTGGTGAACAGCTTCTGTAGTGGGTTGAATACCAGCCTTTCCCATAGTGACAGGAGGGCCGAGCACTTCACACTCAGTAGGAATCATAGCACTGTATATGTGGCAGTATGTATATGTATACCGATTTGTAAGAGAACAATGACAGGTAAAGGAAGATCCTCTTCTGTGTAAAACTTGAAGGAAATAGATCAGGCTTCAGATTATAGAACTCACTAAAGCAAAATATGAAAAAATAATACAATAATAAAACTGTAGGGAAGCATCGAGCCAGTTATTAGCTTTCTAACACATCAGTCTACTTGGAAGCTTTAATTCTGTTGCTGCTTTTCTCCATCATCTCCTTACTATGGCCCAGTTACCAAAACTCTGGGCATCATCCAGGTGGAAGAAAGAGCAATCCTAATGGAGTCTGGGCATGACTTGGTTAATTTAGGACTGTGACAAACAGTCAGGGACAGTTTGTGTTATTTTGCATACTACTTAATATAAACTGGTCTGGGAGCAGCAGGGCAAAAAACAATGTGGAAGGCTCCTTACCCAACTCTGGGACACGAAACAGACTGTGATGGTGTCTAGTTAGTGGGGCTGCCTTACTTAACTAGTTTAACCAGATTTTAAGTATCTTTCTAACTTTGCCACTCTGGATTAGCAGATTCAAGGAGAGGACTGAGAGAGAGAAATAAAGAGACACTTGAGAAACTGTTTTATAGTATGATTCCATTAGAAAAGGGACCTGGTGTTCCAACTGTAATAAAAGCTTAGGTAGCTTCCTAGTACTGTGGGAATGAAATCAAGGGGCCTGAGGGCTAAGTCCTTGTTTCTCATGCAAGAGGACTATTGAGGGTTCATCTTCTCAAATGTGAACTCCGCTGGGTAATCAGTCATCCCCATGGTAACCCAGCAACTTTTAATTGTCTTTAATTAAGGGGCCACAGGAGCAATCAGCTACAATTCTAACACATTAATGAGGGAAGCATGGAGCACAAAATGGATGCCACAAGTAGGTGGTGCTCATATAAATCAGCCTCCTGGCACAATTTCCAAGAGGAAATGTGATAGTCAGCATATCTTTAAATTTCCTTCCCAGATTCAGGAGGAAAAAAATTTAAAAAGCAACATCTCAGGACAAGGAGGCAAAAGGCAAAATATGAGAAAAAAAGCAGAAGAACAAATAGCATGATCTTAGCTAAATTAATTAAACACATAGGATATAATGTGCATCAGGAATTTTGAAAAGGTATAAAAACCAAGAAGGAAAACTAAGTGAGCACACTAAATCAAGCTGAGGAAGGCCTGTGATTTCACCAAAACCCTGATATTAAGTTGCAAAGTAAAATCGTGACTTTTGGGTTCATCCTGCAGGGGTCCTGGAACATTTTAAACAGGGGGCCAGTTTACTGTACCTCAGACCGTTAGAGGGCCGGACTATAGTTTAAAAAAAAAACAACAAAAAAAAAAACTATGAACAAATTCCTATGCACATTGCACATATCTTATTTTGAAGTAAAAAAACAAAATGGGAACAAATACAATCACACCGCCTCATGTGGCCCACGGGCCATAGTTTGAAGACCCCTGTAAAAAGCTTGTCTCCTTCAAGTTGCTTTTCCCGACTCCTACAGTGTATGTTCATCATGTCTTTTCTTTACAGTTTGCTATAGTATTCACTGACCTCATGATTACTTGCCTATTATAAATGTTCACATATTCTGCAGAGGGGTATGTCTGACTTGGTGAGACAATTTGAGAAATGGCTCTATAAATGCAGTAGGACCTCTCTAGGTTGATCATTCAATAGACTGGTTTACAGCCTTATAAATAAAATAATCTTAACAATTTTTAAAACCAATAAACAGAAACTATTTTCAAGAGTTAGATTTTTTTGTGTGTTAGTTTCAGAACATGGCACTTGTCCAGTCTATGAAAATGAGATCCACCTCAGGAGGTGACCAACGTAGAGAGGCAGTGAACTGTGGAGGTTTTGCTGTATTTTCATGTCTGGTTACTACTGGATGCCTATAATTTATCACACAGTATATGCTGGATACCTGCTTTTGTCATTGAACAAACTATACACTAAAGCCTAGATCCTGCTTCCCAAAGTAGCAGAGCTCAACCTGGAATTGGATTCAGTGAACTTTCTGTGATGACATATAAAGACAGAGCCCTTATGAGCATATTATAAGTACTCAACACACCTGTTTTAGGCAGATTCAGAAAGAGAAGCTTCAAATTCAATGCTGTAGTATTGAAATGTCCAAAAAAAGGAATATTTTCACTAAGTTTGTGAAACTGTAAATATATACTTTAGGATTATTTATTTTCACTTATAGTCTTATTAAACCATCTTAAGTTGTATTATTTAAAATAATATCCAATTCCTTGCTAGGTATGATGAAGAAAATTATGAAGAAAAGATTTCCAGTGATAAGGTTCTGAATGAGTAATTAGCAGGGGATGGACAACTCAAATTCTTTACAAGATTTTTCCCAGCTTTGCTTGCATATTTCTTCTCACCAGTGATAAGGCTTGCTTGCATTCGGAGCTGATACCTAATTTAGTTTTCTGCTTTTACTTCTACTGATCAAGCAACTCATGAAAATCTTAAATCAGCCACTGGTGCAAATTTAGGTTCTTTGACAGAAATAAAGACAGGCTTTGTTCTCAAGAAGTTTCCAAGTTAGACTGGGAGGTAAAGCTTACACAGAAAAGAACACCAACAAAGTGGAGAAGGCCATGGAATAGATTCACAGTTTTTATTTTTAGACTTAGCAGGCACCAATCAAGCCTGCTGGTAGTTTTTATATGCTGACTTTTCAAGCATTATCTCATTTTGTCTTTATAACATTCCAAGGATGTAGATATTATTATTGTTCACATTGCATTAGATGTGAATCCAGCCTATCTGCTGCTCAGAACTCTACAACAGCTTCTCCTTTTGAGCCCTGGAATAGCACAGTTCTTACACGGGTGCAAAGCCTATTGGATGGGACCCCATATTTTCCTCCTTTCCTCCTTCCCTCCTTTCCTTTCTTACTAAGATAGGAGTTAAATGATCAATTGATAGATAATTAGGTCCATAGGCAGATGGATAGAAACTTTCAACTATATTGCTGTTTTTTTCAGCAACACTAAACTAAGTACCTTAGATCCCTCAAAACAAAACCATACCTTCCAGATAAATGTCCACTTAAACTTCTGAATGACAACAACAACAAACAGTATCTTCAGATTCTTAGTATACCCTTAAGGCACTCAATTAAAGAAAATCACAGTAAGTTATTACTATTTCACATTGGTGGTAAGATTTTTGCATTTATAGTGTTTCTGGAAAGATAGAAGTAATGGTTGAATTTATAGTACTGTTTTAGGTCAAAGAAGAGTAACCTTCATCTCATATTATTCACTTGGTCTGAATTCTCTCCTCAAACATAAAGCTGACTTTGGTCTGGCAGGGAGACAAATGTGAAAAGAAAGGAAGAAAATGAGTTGTATAGTTTAAAGGAAAATATTTTTCTACATTAGTTTTCTTTCCCTTTCTTGCACTTCACTATTCTATCAAGAGAGGAATGGTCTTTTCTCTATGAGGAATAACCTCTCTTTCATGCACTAAAACATGACATTTTTTAGTTTCTCTCTGGAATAGTTTGACAAATTTTTAGGCTATTTGGGATGCACAGACCTCTGTCAGGTCTGAACAAGGATAAAAAAGAGTGTATGATCACAAAAGTCATTGTTTGGTTTTGTGGCAAAATATAATACAAATCTATAAAAATAGCAACAGTAATGGTCTTTTGTAATCAGCTCTGCTTTCTTTTTATTTTTAATGTTCAAGTCCTGTTTACCTCAGAAAAAAATTTCTTTGAAAATGTATATATGTATAGGTACAAAATATGAATGGCTATGTTTTTTTTCTTTAACTTCCGCTTCCAGTTAATTAAATTGAAATGGAGATTCTGCTGTTTGCAGCTTTAAAAAATAGTCAATTGAAATTGAATTGGTATCTTTTTTTCTCTAGTATTCATGCCCTGAAGCTAAATTAATGATCAGTTGTAAGCACTTGGCTAAGAGACTATTATGACTTTTGAATGAAATTAGACCTTGAACCACAGAGTGGATAAAATAAGTACTAAGATAAGAATGACAACTGTACTATAAATAACAAAGGGTTAACACATATCTCTGTGTTTTCTTTGTCTTTTTTTTTTTTTTAAAAAACAAGTACAGAGAGATAGAGGACTCAAGTGTATTCTAGTATCAGTAGCTATTGTAAATCAAATTAATTACTTTTGCCCAACACTGTCTTCAGTGGAGGATTTTGGGCCAGTGGACTGTTAATACATCTTTACTTAATCACTGTCCTATAATGTCATCCCCTGATAGGAGAAATGAACAAAAGAAAGTGATCTTTTCACCTTTCCTAAAGTTCTCACAAACCCCTGATTTACAGAGTAAAAGGATTATGTATGATTTAGCCAAATACTTGCCTACTCTCCTACCCCCTTTTCTTTTGGGGAGAGGAAGGAGGCTAAAACCTAGAGAAGGTGATGTGGGACGTGACCTTTACATCTTTCTTTCTGTTAAAGTGGTATCTCTGCTTTCAGTACCTTGAGAATTTTTTTCTTTGACTGGATTTTAAAATATCTTTGATGGACATTATATCCATCAAGACTTTGACATTCCCATCTCTTTGATCAAGGAAAGTTCGTCACCTCAACTAAACACCACACTGGTTTAGTCCAGCTCACAAGGATATGCATATTCAAAGACAGAAGGAAGTGCACTGATTCAGGGAAATCTGACTATTACAAGTTCTTGGTATAGTCCCCTCCATCCTCAGGTAGATACAGTCATCATTTTCAAGGCAAATGGAGAATGGCAGGGAAGGATCCAGACAAAAAAAATAAATAAATAAACAAATCATTAACTTATTTACTATTGGTATATGAGTTTAAATTGCATTTTATTTATTTTTAAGTGGGTAGTCTTATTTTTCTCATCAAGTAATGTTGAAACTAACAAAACAGAAAACAAAAAAAGGCCTTCTCAGATTAAATGTCATATTGATTTTGGGAGTGACTAAGACATAGTTTGAATAAAAGGAGCACTCTGTATCTGAATACAAAATGTTCCATATGTCCTGCACACACCCACCTCTGAGGTCTGGGGATGTTGAAATAGCATTTATCAAGCTGGATCCTCTAGAGCCAGCCCTGCTCCCTGACTTTCTTGATCTTATAAATGGACTGACGAATTGGTGACTGAGCCCTGCTATTTTGAGGTGAAATTCCTCCCTTGCAGATTTTCTTTTTAGAGCTGGTTTTACAAGACAGCTCAATAGGTATAAGGAGTAGGGTACTGAGCAGCTTAGAAAGTGTTTAGGGAGAGAAATCAACTTTAATGATTTCACCAGTTCCTTGGAGAATGAGCTGATTGATTCTTAGGACCTAGATTTGAATCCTCTAAATATTGGCATTGCTTTGTGGGTTCTAATTCCTCTTCTACTGAGAAGATTATAGTTAATAATTAGAAATTCTGGAGCCAGAGTCATGTTAGGGAATGGCCACACACTATGGCCTTAAATGTAGTTTCTGAAAGTTCATGAAAATTGCTAAATGTGGAGCTTGGTCTTAGATCTTATGTTTATCACTTGTCTTTCTCTCTGTCCTAAAGGGTTAATGTCTGAAACACAGGTGATGAAGCAAAGGAAAACTCTTTTGCTTAAACAACATACAATTTAAAACCCTAGCAATTGTTTTTGGTCAGTTTCTTGCAATATGAAAAGTAATTTTTTTCAATTTATTTGGAATTAGTCAAGTGCACTATTGAAAAGGCAAAGTGAATTGATGCTAAATAGTTTTTGGAAGATGTAATTGTCTGATGATTTGTAAATAGCCAAGCTTATCAAAAAAGTAATTTAAATGTTCTGCTGACAATTTTGTTCAGTTTGGTGTACTCTGTAAACTGGGCAATCCAATTTTTTGCCCTCATTAGCATGAGAATGCTCTTTGCTTAGCTAAATAATTTGAGAGCCTATGGATATCTAGCGTTTTGGAATGTGAACTTTTAACAATCTCCTACCCAGCATAAACATCACTCATAGAATGTTAATGCCAAAGTGCTTTTTAATAATGAAGTTCTATGCATTATGTATTGGCTGGGATATGTTCCTTATATGGTTTGTTAATGTCTATCTTGAAAGAAAGTGGGGTGCTGTTAATGTTTCCATTTCTCCCATTTTCCCCTCTCCCCCTCTGTTTATGCTCTTTAATGTAAGCACTGTACACTCCCAAGTGACCCCTCTGCGCCTGATGAAAGAACTCTAACACACACATTCCTATGGACATTTGATTATTTTAACTAATTATTTTATCTGTAATAGTAATAAAATCATTTTTAAAATAGTTATTTACAAGGTGAGATATTTGTTAAGTACTGGAAGTGCTTCGTGTTCATGATGTTTTCTAACTCCACAGCACCTATGAAATAGGCATTTCATCTTAAATACCTGACAGTATCTAGAGATTTGGTAGAAGCAGCAATTAAGCCTGAATTTGCCATAGCCATACTTCTGATAAGTTAACAAAACCTACATACTGTCTGACTTCAGGTGTTAAACACCATGCAAGATTGCCTTCAGAAAAAGAAAAACAAACAAATAAATTAACAAAGAAACAAATACACTAAGGACAAAATCAGGCAAATGGTGCACTTTCAGGCTCTGCAATGAATACATCCTGAACAAAACTTGAAAAGTGTGAATGTGAGCCTTTTACCTGGCAAGCCTAATTTTATATCCAGTGTTGGTTCCTGTATTATTTTAGGTCAGACTCTGGAAAAACAATCTATTTGGAAGCAGGATTTGAAACTGTGATTATACATCATTTTACATAAAAATTGAAAACAAAATATCAGATGAAAAAATAGAAATAGTGAGGCTGCTGGAGTTTATGAGCTGAATGAAGACTCCCATCCATCTATCCTTGTCAACACCAATTACTGGATAAGAGAATAAGTCACAACTCTGCTGCCAAACATCTTAAGTCAGGCCTGTAGAAAGATGGAATAGACTGTTTTCTTGTCCCAGTGTTGTTTTCTCTGAAACCTCTTGGAGGAAGTACTCATTAAGAATAAAATGCAGGAGTATCTGGTAAGTGTAAGTCATTGCTCTAGTATTTGCATTAACAAGTGACTCTAGACATGATATCATTTAATTACCTAGCAGTGCAATAGATCATGGGGCTTCGCACAATGGATGACCCTTCACAAGCAAGGTCTTGCAAAAAGCAAGCTGGTATGACAGAGGGTTTGGAGGAGCCTGGGAAGGGAGCCTGCGATGGCATTGCACACAGGGCAGATGGGAGGGAGGAGTACGAAAAAGTGTCTGGAGAGTAACAAAGAAAAATGCATGCCTACTTTGTCTACTAGCTTTTCAATGGCCCTGCTTCTGAAGTTTCGATATATTTCAATTAGATCTGGCTGCACAGCCAAGGCTGGAATGCATGTGCAGTAGAAAGAAAGGACAGCAT
Source organism: Loris lydekkerianus (assembly GCA_963574355.1). Lineage (NCBI taxonomy): Eukaryota > Metazoa > Chordata > Mammalia > Primates > Lorisidae > Loris > Loris lydekkerianus. The sequence goes on from CAUYPK010148091.1 coordinate 7,804, forward strand.
AAACTGGAGGTGTAGCAGGCTCACTGCTCTGTTGTTTTGTTCTACCACATTGAATAAAATAAATCTTTTCAAACAGGTGAGTTTTCCAACAGAAATGACCCAAACAGCCCCAGCTCATTGAATAGAAAGTGTAATGCTGATCTAAACCTATTCCCTTCAATGGAGTCTGTGACATTTTCTTTCAGCATATTGATCTGCAAGAGAGAGGGAGACAGAGAGAGAACTTTTTCCTCCACTCATTGTTGCATCTGTCATTGTAATGCTAGTCACAATGCATTAAAAAGCATTGAGAATCAACAGGGCTGGCTGTTTTGTAGCAGGAGTAATAAATGATTTTACTGAACAGAATTAAAATGCTGCTTAAAATCTACTCTGTATGCATTTTTCAAATTTCTCACCAAAATATCTCTTCTCCCTACCTTGCAAAACCAGAAATCAAAAATTCTTTTTAACTGTTTTCAGCAAGTATACATATTTTCTATCAAATACTCTGACTTTTTTTTTTTTTTTTTACAGAGAAATGCCATTAATACCATTTATCTCATAAATGTCCTATCTCACATCAAAGTTGACCTCAAATCACCTGTAATTTAGATTGAAAAATTTGTCTTATTTAAACTAATGTGGACTGTAACAACTTCTGGACAGTAGAAATCCTTCTTGTGTGTCTGTGTGTGTCACTGTTGTTTTTAACACATGTTGTTTTTATGAAACAACATAAACTCTGGAAAGAAGTAAAACAAAATCAAATCCAACTTCATTATATCGAAGTGTGGTTGTGGATAAGATGGCACCGGCATTTCCATCAGAATGTAATTATGCTTATTGATTATAATGACTGTCTTTGTCATACAACCAGAGGAAATATGGAACTTTTACAATCTTTGAATTTCCAGGTGAATATTATTTATTATTTTCCATGAAATACTAATTTTCTATGTATGACACATACATTTGTATGTAGAAAGCACTATCTTGAATTTCAGAGGAATATAGAATAGCAGCCATCTTAAAAAATAAATGAGAAATGCATGAACGTTCCCTGGTAGGAAGGTAACTACTGTATTATCTTTATTATTAATGTTATTAACTTATATTGAACCCATTTGTTTTGGTTTTATCTTAATTTGGTCCATTTCATCCCTTGTCTCTAATATTTATATGTACTTTTTCTTTGTCTCAGTATACACCTATTGCATTTCATGTTATCTGAATTTTATAAACTTGCCTATTACTTACAAGCAGTCTGCTGCTGCAGTTGTTCCTAGGTGTTTTTATTAACTAATTTAACATCTGTTAGTGCTACATAACAGTATCAACCTACAAATGGCCAATAGAATTTAGCATTGTTGTGAATTACCATGTAGATGGATGAAGTTACATTAGTAATTATAGGATCCACTCCATATTTCATGGTAACTCAATGAATAATCAGTGTTATCTGGGCTATTTTCTTTTTAGTATTGCTTACAATCCACAATTGAATCTAATTACATTTAAAGCAGGGATCATACAAACTATCTTTTTAGAAAACTAATTGATAATTGTGCTGAATTAAGGAATTCATATAGAATTCCTCATAGAAAATGAGTTTTCTAAGTGGAGAAATATTCAACCAGTTGAGAGAATGCAAGTTAAAAGGAATTTTGAGAAGTTCCTTTGTCACTTTGGTCTATGTAGACAATTGTATTTCCATAGATGATGGTTAGTCTGGCAGAAATAAGCTGGATGCAGGGCAGACAAGAGCCACAAGGGCTTCTGCTGATACAAAAATTTTCTTGTGAATGGAACATTTAGCTGTGGGTTCTATGCTTAGGCACTTGGTTGAGCACTTAGGCATTAAGATTTCCACTGGATAAAGAAGTATTCCATCAAAGGCACCTGTGAACATCCCCAACCACATCCCTGAAAGTCTTGTCAGGGGTAAGCTAGAGTTTGTAGCCACTCTTGAGAGAGAGATTGCAACACCAAATTAAAGAGAAATAAAACAGAATTGTATTCCCATTTTACAGATGATGAAACTGATTCTCAGAGACAGAACCAGGATTTAATCATTAAAATGTTTTCTAAATCCTCAAAATTAAGTGTTTTTTTTTTTTTTTTTTCCATATTAGCCATTCTAAGATGGCTGCCATATTCCCTTCCCTGTTTAATCCCCTCCAATTGAAAGCCCATCCACATTACAGCTCTTCAAATAATGTCAGATGAGATCACCACTATGTGCTCCTTAGACTGACTCTCAGTTTCAGCATCTCTGCTTCTTTGTTGAGTTATCTGGGGTATAGTATTTAAAAACAGATATGATATTCTAATTCCAGCTGAACAGTAACAAAATCTACTCCACAGGTTGTCACTTTGTAACCTTTTTTTTTTTTAGATCATGACAGCCAACAATTTTATGAAAAATAGTAAAATATTAGAACTGTCTTATTACTTAGACTTGTTCTACATCTTTATAAAAGTCACATGACTTTTCATGCACTCTCAACTTGCTAGTGATTGTGTGAAGTTAGGAATTCACTTCTGCTTGCTAAACACCACCAGGTTTGATACAGAATAGATTGCTCTAGTTTGAGTTCTTATATCTTAGAATTTCATGTTCAGCATCCTTAGAATGCTGCTAGAGTTTCCAGTTATTTAAACTGATTCATTTTATTGGAAATGGATAGAATTACTCCTCTTACTAACCAAGTATACAGAATACACCCCCCTAACCCAGAAGACTACTTGTAGTCTGACTTAGGAGTCAATAACTTATTTCCCAGTGCATTAGATTTTATAGGGAGAAAATGATTCTGTATATTAAAGGCATATCAGATGTATTGGTTCAACAGCTCAATATTTTCATTTATAGAGTACTAGTCAGAGCCATAGTCCCTAAATTAACAATCAGAAATTCATAGGCATTAAATCCAACTTTTGATCTTCTACTAGTATATTCTATCATTGGCAACACCACATTACTCAATCTTTAGATTTCTCTTATATCAGTTATGAAACAATAATTCTAAGCCACCACATCTCTGCTCACATTGTTAATTGAGCTCTTTGACAGAAAAACTGTAAAACTTGCAATAAAAAGATCACATGTTTGGGAGAGTATTTTTAACCTATCTGTGACGAGTTTCTCTTCCCTACTCTACCACAATCACCATGTTAGATGTTAAGTTCTTCCTCAATAATCGTTGACTAGTAGTGTTCAGATCTCTTAAAAATCTGGATAATAAAAAATATTTATTTTAAGGAAGCTGACACCATTTTAGACACTAAATACTCAATTTTTCAAATTTTATTGAACTAGACTCATTCCTTTTTTGATTCCAATTCATCAATTTTATATAAGTCTCTTCAAATATTTTCTGATCCCCATTGTGTGCTCCCATGCATCCTGACACTCCAATGTTAGCATCTCTGCCTCTTTTTCTGAGTTATTATAGGATACAGTCCTGCAACTCATCTACCTTCTGAGTATTTGTAAATATGTTCCCAGAAGTGTAGTACTTACAAATGCTTACAATATTCTGATTCCAGCTAATTAATACCAAAAAAATGTAAAGTATGATTTGTGTTCATTTTACTAAAATCAAATCACAAGATTATTTTTTAATCAATAATTATTAAGCTCTTTTCAAACTTGTATAGGTTTTAGGATAGTGGTAAAAGTAGGGTAGGCTTTTGATCATCAAGACTTAGATTTATTAATATTTTTATTACATATCTAATCAGATTCTATCCATCATATTTGAATTTGATAGTATTATACAATATTTTCTACTCATTTTAAGATTTCCAGTGTGGATCTAATAAGAACAGCATCACTGATCTTTTCAAATACTTTAATATAAATGTGCAAAAATGTAAGATTAATGATAGAGATGTTGAACACATAGGAAGGATCCTCTACCAAGTTAAAAATAACTATGTTAATCAGTACCCCTTTCATCAGTTATAATTCAATTTCAAAATAATTCAATCTATATTTTCATATTTGTCTAATGGAGCTGTGTAGGCCCTGGACATGATCAATAGCTTGTTGAAGTGCATATACAAATCATCTACTTCTCATCTGATCTACTCATGATATAAAAACTGCATGCAAGGAAACAGGGTAAATCCAGAAGTAGTTGCTTTTGCTTAAACCAAATGAATTATATTAAGAAACATGCATAATAATGAAAACTATGACTTGATAAATGTTAATTGATACCAACATCAAACTCATCAATCTCACTTACTTGTAGTTTATAAAATTCAGCATCTTCTTCATAATTACAGTCTTGGATAAAGGAAAATATGTAAATAGCATGAGTTTCATTATCCTTCTGAACTTTCTCAGGATTCTGATATCCCAGACTCACACAAAGACACACATGATGACAATGAACATAGCACTGAGCTTTCCAATTGTGAAGTCATATGCTCCTTGTCAATATTTAAAAAAACAATACACAAGAGTACAATTTTTGAGACCCACCATTGCTTTGTGATGTTTTCCTTTGTAACAACTACATTGATAACACCACCTTAATTTCTCATCTCCTCTTTGCTTCTCCAAAACTCTTCCTATATGACCAATGTTGATTTTATAACTTCATTTTAAAATTCTCTCAATACTCTGAAGTTCAATATTTAATGACAGAGATTTAACCTAATCTGCTGCAAATAAAAACTCTCTTATTCTGTCTTGAAAATATTTAGTTTTAAGGGTTTTTTTTTCAAATATGTTTTATCCCTTCATGCTTTAAAATAATCATTCTTGATTAAACACAATGAAGCAATATTGATGATAGGCAGTTTTCTACACTGTTGTTTATTTTATAATGTTAAATGGGGCCTCTCATCCCAAGCACAGCTATAAAAGTCCTTTAACCTTTCCTAATGCATCTTTATTTTAGGCATTTTTGTACTCTTTTTCATTATCCCATTATAGGAACAAGCTTATATCATTTTCTATTAATCCTAGGTTGGGGATTTTCTTTCAAATCTAAGTGATTGTTCTAACTTCAGATGCTATTTTTTGCAATATATATTATCATTTCTCCACTAGAGATATGAGAGGGAAGAAATGTATGTTTTTCTCATTAAAATAATTTATTCCATAATTTATTGTACACAATTTAGAAAAATAATAGGCAAAAATGGAAAAACAAATCATTCTTATTCTTTCTCAAATGGATTTTACCTCTGTCCATATTCTGGCTTCTTAACAAACTTCTTTCTGTGCAATGACAAGATTACTTGCTTGTGTTTAATGTTTTGCTTTGCTTTTGTTGTTAATTATCTATTTATTATTAAAAAACAAACACACACACAAAATTAATAATAATAAATTAAGCAGCTATAGTACCCTTCACCTTTTACTTAACTGCAAATCACGCACAGCTTTTCATCCTGGTGGTCATGAGCTCTGATCAGAAAGTATATTTGTCTTTGTCTTTTGCACTCTTGAGGTTAGATGCAGCCATGTGACTTGTTTTGATTTGTGCTTTGGAGGGTAGAAGCCTGTGATCTACTATGATCTAGATTATTCCAGACAGTCCAGATTCTGTAGCTGAGCATGAAAAGAGGATTGCTGAGAACCACAGCTAAGCATACTCAGCATAAAGTTCTGAGGGCAGAAGGATAGGAGGAATAGTAGTTATGATATTCTTTTGATATCTAGTGTCTAGATATCTAGTGTCTAGATATCAAAAGAATGGTACTCAGCAGAATATGACAAATCATTGCCTGAAGGTGATATTTCTAGAGAGTTGTACAGGAGTCTATAATGGTAACCCCAAATCCATGTGAGTTTATCATCTAGAATCTGGACAGACAATCCAGAATGAAACCTAATTTCACATGGTGGCTGAATATTCAGAGACAAGTACTCTTGCACAAAAACAAACACACACACACAAACCACCTAAAAATCCAAGGTTTCCAAGGATTAGGTGAACAGGTTGGAATTTAGGCAAAGTTTTCTACTGAAAATATAAAAATAAAAATACATGGCAAAAAGTGAAACAAAAGCCTAATCTTTTAGCCTGTATCACAAGTGATTAAGAAAATGAAGTCAGTCTCTGACTAGGATTAGGATGTCCCGGCGCCATCATAGGTCTGCCTGAAATCAATTAGGCTCAATTATTTTAGCTGAAAGGAACTAACATAAAGAGAGGTGGATATTTGGAAACATACTTCTTCAATGCAAAAGTGCTCATTTAAATATGTAAAATCTCTCCCTTCTTAAATTTGCATGGAAGTCTGAGAAAGTATTTTTTCAATGTCTTTCATTTAGCTAATATTTATTGAATTTTCATTGTGTTAAGAACTATACTGGGTATTGAATGAATAATAGGAAATAAGATTTGCATTTCAACACTGTGAAAACTAGAAATACTGTATTAGTCATAATAGTCACTGCCTCCTCTTTTGAAAATATTCAGACAAATATTGAATATTACTCATATATTGAATATTGATATAGAACTACCTGAGGCTTTGAGTACTATATTTTACCTAGTAGAATACAAAATTCATGAAAGCAGGACTTTGTTTTGTTCATCATTATCATTAAAGAGCCTAGAATAGTGCCTAGTATATATGAGATTCTTAACAAAGAGTAAAATTAATAAATGACTAATGCTGTTTCCATTATTCTCCCCACCCCATAATTTTCTTTTTAATTCCCTATCTTTCAGGACCAACCTAACACAAAATATGTAACTGCTTTTATAACATTAACTAGAATTAGTTTTATTCTCTTTCTGCTTTCAGTTTAACTTCATATTTTAATAAATGTGGTTCATAAAACCTTGAGCTCTACTCTCCTATTGTTTATTATCCTAGTTCCTCTCACATACACTGTTTCCACTAACAACCTGTAGGCTAGACATATCATCCTTTTTGAATGTGAAATAATGGAGGTTAAGGTAAATGAAGCAATTCACCACAGTCACAGGGTCAGGGAGTCTAGCTCCAGGTTTCATTCCACATATTTTCCATAACACTTAGAAACTCCATTTCCAGCCTTTGTGAGAGTCACTTCATCCCCAGATGTTACTTGAATGATAGTAGTAACAAAACAAAACAAAAACTCTTTCTTTAATCTTATGTGTATAATTAGTTATTCATTTCTCGAGAGCCTGTAAAAGTTTCTCTTGAATTTATCAAAAGCATAAATTATCATTATTGTACAATAGAATATGAAATACTGCTACCTTTTACAGAAATACTGATTGACTGTTCTTTTTTTCTTTTAAAGATGTTTTTTATTAAATCATAGCTGCGATAATAAACAATAATGCAATCATGAGGTGCAATGTGCTGCTTTTATATACAGTTTGAAATATTTTCATTGAACTGGTTAACATAGCCTTCATAGCATTTTCTTAATTATTGTGTTCAGACTTTTATATCCTACATTTAGTATATTTCACCTATACCATTCTAAGATGCACTGTAGGTGTAGAACCACTAATTACCCTCCCTCCACCCATCCTCCTCTCTTTTCTCCCCTCCCTTACTCCTTTCCCCATATTCTTGTGCTGAGATTGGGTTATAGTTTTCATATGGAAGCTATAAATTAGTTTTATATTATGGCTGAGTACATTGAGTACTTTCCTCTTCTATTCTTGAGATACCTTACTAAGAAGAATATTTTCCAGGTCCATCCATGTAAACAGAAAAGAGGTATAGTCTCCATCTTTCTTTACGGCTGCATAATATTCCATGGTGTACATATACCACAATTTATTAATCCATTCGTGAGATGATGATGGACACTTGGGCTTTTTCCATGACTTAGCAATTATGAATTGGGCTACAATAAACATTCAGATACAAATGTCTTTGTTATAATGTGATTTTTGGTCTTCTGGACATATACCTAGTAGAGGAATTAAAGGATCAAATGGCAGGTCTATCTCTAAGTATTCTCCAAACATCTTTCCAAAAGGAACATATTAGCTTGCATTCTCACCAGCAATGTAGAAGTGTTCCCTTTTCTCCACTTTGGGATTTTGCTATGTGGGCTAATCTTACTGGAGTTAGATGGTATCACAAAGTAGTTTTGATTTGCATTTCTCTGATGATTAATGATGATGAGCATTTTTTCATGTGTCTGTAGGCTGTGCACCTGTCTTCTTCAGAGAATTGTTCTTTTCTTGCTAATACGTTTGAGTTCTCTGTGGATTCTGGTTATTAAACCTTTGTCAGAGACATAACCTGCAAATATCTTCTCCCATTCTGAGG
>CAUYPK010148093.1:0-29029 GCA_963574355.1 Loris lydekkerianus
GGGGGTGTGGTGTGTGGGGGGGGTGTCATGGTTGTGGCTTGTTGTGTTTGCTTTGTATTTGCTTTTTTTTTTTAAGTGTTTTTAGTTATTTTTGTGTGGGGTTATAAATGTTGTTTAATTATAAAATGTTAGTAGGTAAAAAAAATATATATATATATATATATATATATGTACCCTAGGCACAGACTGTGTATTACACAAAGATTAATTCAAAGTGAATCAAATACCTAAATATAATGCAAATATATAAATATAAAAATAGAGGAAGAAATTTGTGCAACTGAGTTTGTTGATGACTTTTTACATTAGCGATTGGATTTAGGATTCAGGCAGGAAATACACAAAATGAATCATTGAACATTTTCTTATCTGAAAAGTAATATACTGCTCAAAAAACAAAGCAGTGAGGGAATATGAACAGGACACAAGCACCAACAGAAAAGAAAAAAAAAAAAAAAAAAAAAAAAACTTCCAGTGGTCAAAACTGAAACAATTTGAGCAATAAAATAAATGACATCGCAATAGATTAAAAGTATAAAAGAAGTATTATGTGTTGGACTGATATAAGTAAATGATTGAATAAATAAACAAATGGAGATGAGTAAGCAAATCTTCCATGCAGAAAAATTCCAAATAAATTATTTAGCTACCACATTTCGAGGAAGTGGAGGGTAACATACTGCTTCTACTATGTGTTTTACCTAGTTACTTCCTCCTAAAGAGTACATTGTGGAAAAAGGAATGAAAAGGCGCTTTCAAGTGGAAAAATCTGACACTCTGCCAGGTGGTAAAAATTAACATTAAGGATGAATCATGTTAATAGTAGGCACCCCTGATATAATGTGATAAGTATTGTAGGTTGCATCAGGGGTCTTCTTCCCCAAACCCTGTGAGAAAAAACATCATGCAACCCCCAATGGAAAGATATCTAATAATACTGTACTTGACCAGAACTTCCCCAAACTGTCAGGATATCTCATAGTCCAGGAGTTTGAAAAGACTAAATATAATTTGACATCTGTATAGAATTCTTAAATAGAAAAAGGGCAGAAAGTAAAAATTGAGAAATCTGAAGTAAATATTAACTTTAATTAAATGATTATCTGTGAAAACATTGCTATAGTAATTTTCTTTCTTTTTTTTTTTTTCTTTTCTGCAGTTTTTGGCCAGGGCTGGGTTTGAACCCACCACCTCCAGCATATGGGACCAGCACCCTACTCCTTTGAGCCACAAACATTGCTATAGCAATTTTCACCAGAGGAAAACAAAGATGTGAAGAAGATTGGGCTACAATCCCGAATGCCATAAACCCATAAGTTGAAATCTCATAAGATCAAACTTCCTAAGGTCTAAAATCCTGAAAATCCCATTCAAGAAAAATTAAAATCCCAAAGTATAATTCTGGAAAAAGTACTTAAAAAATTCCTCAAAAGACATCTCTGATTATGACAAACGTATCTTGCTCTGGAAGATTATACCTTGCTTTTACACTGTAAATATATCTTTATCTTTCTCAATAAACATTGTCTCATGTTCTCCTTAAAAAAAAAAAAAAAAAAAAAAAAAAATTACTTACATTTTAAAAGGTGATTTGAGAAGCATTAAAAACACAATGCAACATTTATACTCCACTTTATACCATAAAATAGACAATAAAAACGTACATACTGTTTGCAAACATAAACACTCAGGTAACAATTGCACATATGTAACAGTTATGAGCAGATGAACCATATTTATAGAAAATAGACTAAAAAGCAAAAGGTAGCAATGTGGTTGGTAATTGTGTGTACCTATTATAGCTTTATAACTGTGGTTATCTGAAATACCATGACTGACAACCTAAGTCTTTTTGACTTGATCAAAAACTACAGTGCAACTATCCCACATATAATGAAAGATACAATAATTATAGTTTTCAGAACTTTAGACGTTATGAATTTTGATCTTTAGAGATTTGTGATCTTTTAAGATTTCAACATTTGAGATTATGAAGTTCAGGATTATGTCTTTTTTGATTATGATTGGCACTGAGTCTGAAGTATGCACAGACTAATATTCTTGCAACTTCTAAATTTTTCTAAACAAAAAGTTTAATATTTCTTTCTATCCTTTTTGTCTTTTTTTATATTTTTCTATGACTTTTAACACTATTCAATTTGTTGCATCAATATTTCGTTATAGATTCTAATCTAGGTCAATTTAAATTTTCTAACTTGTATATTGATTCATGACACTGAATCGAAACTTTCCTTACTCGTCTTAATCTTACAGAATTTCATTAGGAGTTGGTGGTCACTAAATATCTTATAGCAATAAAATAGGAACTCTTTTTGCCCTTTAGTGGAATAATTAATAACAATTTACTGACTAGGAACAATATGCTTAAAATTGTTTTAAATGATTTTTCAGATTAAGGCAAGCATGACATTTAAAATTACATAAAGGGATATTAAGGGATAATGGACCTTATGAAAGACGTTTTTGTTGCAGATAGATAGATAACTAAATTTGGGCATCCTAGTCATTTGCCTCAATCCGAGAGTATAGTTTTTAAAATCCTCAAATGTATTCTCACCAATCCCCCTCCTTCCTATGATTTAATAAAAATAAAAAATAAAAAAAAATAAAAATAAAAATAAAATAAAATCCTTTCTGTTCTATTCCTTAAAGTTTTTTATATTTAGGAAGTATCTTTATTTCATGGAAGTATATCACCTAAATCAGTGGTTCTCAATCTGTGGGTTGCAACCCACGGGAACTATAGTAAAGGTTCACGGCGTTAGGAATGTTGAGAACAACTGATCTAAGTAGTTTTACAGGAAAACTATGAAAACCCATGAAAAAAGGATTATTAGCTACCTTTTTACTTTCCTTAGTAAATAAATATACTCAGAAAATAGACCTGTATGAAAACTACCAAATTCACAATCATAAAAATCACAACAAATTTCCATTATTATAACTATAAGTAAAACTCACTCTATGGTTGTAACTATCTGGTAAAACAATATCAAAATAATCCATGGAAATCATATCAGGATAGTCTTTGAAATCCTAAGCCAGGCTGGTTCACTCTATCCTGTGCATTTACATAGTATCTGGTTTGAACTTTATGTCTGCTTGTTTCACGTGCTTGCTTTTTAACTAAATAACATGATGTGGGGTTAATTTTACATTTTTAATCCCATATATCACATAATAAACAATTATATATTCAGTGCAGATTTGTAAGAAGAGTTTTAAAGATAACTTCAAGAAATTCCAGGGTGATATTCAAATAATATCCTGCTTTATTTCTAAAATAACTTTATTTGCCTATATTAGAAATTGTGGCAAAAAATTTAAAAATAACTAATACGAATTTCTGATAGTTTTTTTCTATACACATTTTTGATAAATTTATTAATGAACCAAGAAATATCCAAAGAGTAGAACTTCTAAATGACAAGAACCAAAGGAAAACCTGAAAAATCTACAAACTAGGTAAGCAATTATAAGTAGATATATGTAAATCATAAAAGTTTGTTCGTAATAGTCGCAGATGCCTTCATTAAAATGTCTTTTTAATGATCTTTTTAATTTATGTTGGATGAGATTATATGGAAATAGAAATTTAAGTACTAAAATAAATGCCTAACTAGTTTCCTCTCCAAAAGCTAATATTCGCATTCCTGTCACACTGCTCTTCCTTAAAAAGCTATCATTAGTGAACATAAATCAGTTGAGGGATTGCTATGTGTAAGGCTGTGTCAGAGTTCAAGGGAACAAAATGTGTAATAAGACATAGTTCATAACTTTTTCTAAAGTAGTTGAGTGTTCTCAGTTCAGAGATTTTGGTAACTCTCAGTTCCTTGCCTGTGAAATGCTGGTTCTAATAGCACCTCCCTGGCTACCCCTTTCTTTATTCATTCATTGTGCTTCAGCCATTCTACACTTTTTTCATAGCATTAGTGTTGATAGTCACTATTTTCCCCTTCTGAATATAAAAGTAACTAAAAAAGGTAAATTTTTAAAATTTCCCCTGTTGTTAATTTTTTAAATGATCTTGTGGTCAGAAAACACACTTTTATGATTTTAAATAATTAAATTTAAATGAGGTTTGCCTTACGGCATAACATATAGTCTATATACTGTATATTGCTTCATGTAAACTGGAGAAGAATGTGTCTTCTATGTTTATTGATGTCTGTTAGGTCTAGTTATAGTGTTTTCAACTCTTCTATATCCTGGTTTTATTCATTGCTGAAAGTATGGTATTGAAATCTGCAACTGTTAGTTATAAATGGTGGATTTCTCCCCTTAAGTGTCAACATGGGCACTCTTGAGTGGGATTAATCTTGGGGATGAATCTCCCCTTTTATGCTTTCCTTGGTTTCCAATTCTCATCAATGCCCTCCATAGCCCTGCTCATTGATAAAACCCTGATGGTGCTGTCCCTTCAGGTCAGATGCAAGCCAAGATGAGGGCAATGGTGAGGAGACTTGCAGGAGAAAAAGGAAGCTGTCAAGTACTGGGACAGGATTGGAATATGAAGACCTAATTATGGAAACTTGACAAGTTCTAGGTAAGATATTTTGATGGCTTCGATGAACATGGTAAGAATGCAAGAGGTGAGAAATTGTGAGATGTTGATGGCCATCAAAAGAGCTTGCTGCAGATTCTAAATGAGAAAGAGAAAGAAGAATCAAAGATTTCTGCTGGTTTTTGTTTTGCACTACTAGGTAGATGGCATGCTCTTTGGTGAGATAGGGAAAAAGGAGGTATAGGAATGTATTTTGGTAGAGGAATGAAGCAGAGAAAATCCTCTAAATATGTTAACTTTAAATTAGACACCCAAATGGAAGTTCTGAGCAGGTGGCCGGATATTTTTGTCGGTAGCACAGAGAGATTGAAGTTGGATATGTAAATCTCAGAGTCACAAGCATATAGATAGTATTTAAAACCATGACAATGAGTATCGATAAAAAAGATAAAGAGTCCTAGATTGGGACATTCCAACAATTTCAGGGTTGAGAAGAGGAAAAAAAATTCTTGAAACAGAAACTGAGAAAGAGTATACAATAAGATGGAAAAAAACTCAGGTCTCAGAGATAGAAAAATAAAGAGACTCAAGAAGGAGAGAAGTGTTCTTAAATGTAAAGAGAACAGTGTCTTAAATGTAGTTGGACTGAGGGGACAGGGAAGTTACCTACTGTCATCGTCATAAAAGCTCAGACTTTGGATTTAGGTAAATCTGATATCTGGCCCTTATGAGTTCTTGACCTGGTCCTGTCTTGCTAAGTATCAATTTCTTCAATCATAGAATAATGGGGGTGAGGATTAGGGGAGGGTTAAGGGTAAATTATTTTATCTTGAACTGTAGCAAAATGCAAATGAGATTATAAGTGTAAAAGTGTCAGATCAGATTTTTAAATAATTTTTCAAAGAATTTAGAAAAAAAGTACAACTTATTTCTGATTTGAGAATTAAGGAAAATTAATAAGGTTGCCTTTGAGACAAAAAAAAAAAAGTGAATGGAATTTTGTCAAGCAGTTTGGAATAGAAATAATTTTGAGCATAGAAAAAAACCATGAGCAAAGAACCAACATTTATCAAATATGGGCCTCATTTGGAAGAATGGCAAGTAACATTTTTTTTTTTCATGAAATTAAGTGTGAATATTGTATAACCCCGGGGCCCTATGTTGGGAAAATAGTAAACGACATGCTAAGGGATTTGGATTTTATCTTGCAGACAGTAAAAAAAATTCATATTTTTGAGTAGGTGATTAAGCTAATCAGAACACCTCTTGAAAAAATCATATGCTATGGTGAATAAGTAGTATTGGAATGAAGATTAGTGGGTATTTAGATGGATATATAGCTAAGGTTTTAAACATTTTATTCACAACACATTCACTTGGGTAAAAAAGTAACTTGTGAAACTTAGTACAATCCACTGGGCATAGGAATATATGTTAAATATGAAGCTTCATTTTTCTATGGAGGCACAAAAGGATCATAAGACCAGGCTTGTCCAAGTCTTTGTTATAAAGCATCGTTTTGATGGAACCAGAATGCCAAGATACCTACAATCCTTCATGCTGGGAATATATTCAAGAAAAAAAAAAAAAAATGTTGTCTAGAAAGGGTGAAGCCAGGGCAATCATACTCTGTCTGCATGCGTTGAGAGACAAGGGCAGTCATTTTAAAAAGAATAGTAATATCAGTTTTCCCAACATTTATTGAATAGGGATTCTTTCCCCTGATGCATGTTATTGTCTGCTTCGTTGAAGATCAGATGGCAATACGGGGATGGAGAGAAATGCAAATCAAAACCACAACGAGGTATCACCTAACTCTAGTGAGAATGGCTTTTATCAAAACAATCCCAAAACAACAGATGCTGGTGTGGATGTAGAGAGAAAGAAACACTTATATATACCCTGTTAGTGGGGCTGCAAACTAGTACAACCTATGGAAATTCATATGGAGATATCTCAAAGAACTATTAAGAAAAGTAGACCCAGGATTTGATCCAGCAATCCCACTATTGGGTATTTAGCCGAAGGAAAACAAAGTCATCTTATCAAAAAGACACATGGACTTATTTATTGCAGCACCATTTACAACTGCAAAGATGCGAAAGCAACCCAAGTCCTCATCAATATATGAGTGGATTAATAAAATGTGTTGTATGGATAGCGCAGATTACTGCTCAGTTATGAAAAAGGTGAACTGGTACTTTTTAAAAAATCCTGAAAGGAACTGAAGATTTCTAAGTGAAGTATTTCAAGATTGGAAAAAACAAATAACACATGTCCTCACTATTAAATCGGAACTTACCGATCACTAGCCATGTATACATTTGGTTGTAAAACTTAACAGATAACAAGCAGGTGGGAGGAGGTAAGAAGAGTGGGATAGGTTCACACATACTGCACACAATGCACATTACTTGGGTAATGGGCATCCTTATAACTCTGACTCAAACTGTACAAAAGCAATTCATGTAACCAACAAATGTACCCTTGAAATATTCTGACATTCTTACATATATCTGTGTATTATTTTGTAGGGCAAGCATAAAACAAAGGTTTTTGAGGAAGAGAAAGGTAGGCTTATACAGTAAGATCAAGATAAAGGCTTACAGAGCAAGATACTTTCTCCATTATCAAGGCAAGTAGGCAAAGAAGCAAAGAGGTGAGGCCTATTCTGAAACTTTGAGTAGTAATAATGTTGCTAATTGTTCAAAGTCACTAAGTAGAGAGCAGCTCAGCGCTTGTCCTTTATATATGACATATTATGGATTTGAAAGGTAGTCTTGGTGCTATCACAGATTAGAAAACATTAGGAAAGTCACTTGTTTTAATATGGGCTGTTTTTCCTTTGTACAGAAAGAATTGGATAGTGTTCCTATTTTAGAGTCTCGAACATGAGATAATTTTTGGATTCAAGGTTTTTCAGTCTCAACCATGGAATCATTTTAAAATGCAAAATCTAGAAACACGACTGGGGCTAACGCACTGAAAATACCCTCGGTTAAATGTTGCTCTGAATACTTCATCAGACCAGACAGAGCAAAGAAATTACATGGATCTTACATGCTTATTTTATTTTATTTTATTTTATTTTATTTTATTTTATTATTTTATTTTATTTTATTTTATTTTATTTTATTTTATTTTTTGAGACAGAGTCTTACTCTGTTGCCCTTGGTAGACTGCTGTGGCGTCACAGCTCACAGCAACCTCCAGCTCTTGGGTTAGATGATTCTCTTGCCACAGCCTCCCGAGTAGCTGGGCATCTACCACAACGCCTGATATTTTTTTGTTGTAGGATGGCTGGGGCCGGGTTTGAACCCTTCACCCTTGGTATATGGGGCCAGCGCCCTACTCACTGAGCTAAAGGCGCCAACCGCATGCTAATTTTATATCCTTGATCTACCATTTACCAGGACATTAGCTGTGACCTCCTTACCTAATCTCTATGACATTCCATTTGCTCATCTGTAATATGTTGATTAATATTTTCCATTCTTCAAGGTTGTGGTAAATATCAGACTTAATTTACCAAAATTACTCACTGTAATGTCTGATACTCACATAGCTTCCGTGGCAGGCAATCAATAAAGGGCAGCCTTTTTTTTTTTTTTTTTTAGTTTTATAGTAGTAGTACATTTAGCTTTGTTTAAGTGTGTTGTTTCTAATCATAATATTGAAGTTTAAGTATTTGTCAATGAATTTTTTATACGTTTATTGAGATACAATCCATAAACCATAACATTCACCCATTTTCTAGAGTACAGTCCTAGGGACTTCTAATTATACTATAGCCGTTGATTGAAACAACCATAACCATAATCTAAGTTTTGAACATCTTCATTGCTGAAAAAGAAACATTGTGTTCATTAGCAGTCAAGACCCACTCTCAGACCTAAAGAAGGGCAAGTCTAAGTCAGTCTCTAAAGATTTGTCTACACAGATACTTCATAGAAGGCAAATCATAAAATGTAATGTTTTGTTACTCATTTCTTTCTCTTAGCATATTTTTAAAAGATTCATTCATGCTATATCACATATCAGTATTTTATCCTGTTTTATTGCCAAATAATGTTCTACTTATGGTTATACCACATATTTTTAGCCATTCATCAGTTGATGGATATTTGTTGCTAGTTTTTAGCTATTATAAATTCATCTACAATAAATTATCATGTACAAGTTGTGTGTAGAAGAATGTTTTCATTACTTTTGGTCATTTACTTCAGAGTGGAATTTATGAGTCTATTGAAGAACTGCCAAATCAATTTTCAAAATATCACACCTTTATACATTCCCACAAGTAGTGCATTATAGTTCTAATTTCTCCAAATTCTCTCTAACACTTGTTACTATATGAGTTTTTCTTTTTAATTTTTTTGTAGAGACAGAGTTTCACTTTACTGCCCTCGGTAGAGTGCCATGATGTCACAGGACTCACAGCAACCTCCAGCTCTCGGGCTTCCGCGATTCTCCTGCCTCAGCCTCCTGAGCAGCTGGGACTATAGGCGCCCGCCACAATGCCAAGCTATTTTTTTGTTGCAGTTTGGCAGGGGCTGGGTTTGAACTCGCCACCCTCGGTATATGGGGCCGCCGCTCTACTCACTGAGCCACAGGTGCTACCCCTGACTTTTTCTTTATTGTCATCTTAGTGAATGTAAATTAGTATTTCATTGTAGTTTTAATTTGTTTCCCTACTGACTAACAATGTTGAGCAACTTTTCATGTGTGTATAGATCATTTGAGTATCTTCTTTAGAGAAATGTCTATTGAAAGATGTTGCCTATTTATAATTTTTTGTTGTTCTAAATGATTGATTTGTAAGAGTGCTTTATACATGTACATTCTGAATATGTCTTTTGTTCAATATATGACTTGTAAATGTTGTCTTCTGTTTTATGAGTTGTATTTTCACCTTTTTCATGGTGTCCCTTAAAATACAAAAGTTTAAAATTTTGATGGTTTTTTATTTACTTTTTTGTGGTCACTTGTGCTTTGGTGTCATACTTAAAAAATAATTGCCTATCTCAAGATCACAATGATTTACATATATGTTTTCTGCTACTAATTTTATCTAAATATAACGATAAATTTAGATTTATGATACACTTACCCTTTGTATTAATTTTTATATTAAGTAAACCTTTATCTTACGTGTGTCCAAATTCATTCTTTTGTTTATAGATATCCAGTTGCCTCTGCATTATTTGTTAAAGAGACTATAATTTCCCCCATTGAATTGTCTTGGCACCTTTTTTATTTTTATTTATTTTTTATTTTTTGAGACATAGTCTCACTTTGTAGCCCCTTGATAGAGTGCTGTGGCATCACAGTGCACAGCGACCTCAAACTCTTGGGCTTGAGTGATTCTCTTGCCTCAGCCTCTCAAGTAGCCAGAACTATGCGATCCCACCACCACATCCGGCTATTTTTAGAGATGAGATCTCGCTCTGACTCAGGCTGGTCTCTAACATGTGAGCTCAGGCAATCCACCGCCTATGCCTCCCAAGTGCTAGAATTACAGGCGTGAGCCACAGCGCCTGACCTTGTCTTGGTACCCTTGTTGAAAATTAGTTGACTGTTAATATGAGAGTTTATTTTGGATTTTCAATTCCATTCCATTGATCTGTATGTCTTTCATTATGCCCACATCATGCTATCTTGATAACTGTAGCTTTGTAGTTAAGTTTTAAAATCAAGAAGTCTGAATTCTCCAATGTTTTTCTTTTGCAATATTATTTTGGCTCTTCTGGGTTGCTTACCTTTCTTAGTATCAACTTGTCTATTTTTATACATATATGCACATACACAAATTTAGCTGGGATTTAAAATAGGTTGTATTAAACCGATAGATCAGCTAGACATATCACTTTCTTAATAGTATTAATTTTCCCAATCTATAAACAGAGAATGTCTTTGTATTTAATTTCTTTCAACAATGTTTCCTTGTTTTCAGTGTAAAAAGCTTTGCAACTCTTTGATTAAATTTATTCTTCAGGGTTTTTTGTGTCATTGATGTAAAAAACACTTAATATTTGATCTTAGTAAGTTCTTTTGTTAATTCATTTTTAGAAACCTTCAAAACACAAAAAGTGATGATCAAGTGCGGAATATTTTATGATACTGACTCATATATACAAATATATACAAATAATTAGATTGCCAATTATTTGTACATATAAATGTATGTATTTTTGTGCAGTGATCAGTATCCTGAAAAATTAATAAACTTGGTTATTGGTGTGTATTTCTCTTCTCTTATGGTGTTTTTGCCTGATTTGAGTATCACGTTATAACAGGTCTTATACAATGAATTGAGACAGTCTAAGAGTTTGTAAAAATTATAGTTAATTCTTTAAATATTTGGTAGCATTCTCTAATTCACACATCTGGTTCTGAATTTATCTTTATGGAAAGCATTTTAATTACTAAATCAATCTTTTTTATTTTCTGTACATCTGCTTAGATGATTTATTCAACTTTGAATTACTTTCCGTAATTTGTCTTACTAGGAATTTTTGGCATACCGTTTTTCACAGTGTTTCCTTGTAATTTTTTTATTTCTGTTAGGCTGGTCATGATATCTATTTCTCATTTCTGATTTTAATATTGGTATTCTTTTTCTTTTATTCAGAAAATTTTTAGGATTTTAGTAATGTCTGAAGGATAGAACTTTCTTCACACTTTTCCTTTTAAAGAACCCTGACTCAAATCACATAGCTATAATAATCTAGAATAGAAATTTTTTTTTCAAGTAACTGCAAATTTGGACAAAATATTGGTTGTACTTCAGGAGACAGTGCTTTCGACACAGTTCCAAAATGGTTCAGTCCTTCCCTTTGGCTAAAATGAAATTGGCTTTTTTGTCTGCTCTGAAACTATGCTATAGACAGGGGAGGTTAAAAAGCATCACATACCTCCTTCTATCTTCAAGTTCAGCCATTTCTCTTCCATAGGTAATTTCTAATTTGTTCCTTGGCCTTGATCAATTTTCACAATTCTAAAATGGTTTAACTTTATGTTTTTCTCCCAGTATTATGATTGTTTTTGTGACAGTCATGACGGAGGTCCTCATTCCAACATTCCCAAAGTTGATCCTCAATAAATTATTTGTAAAAATCTATTCTTGTGTCCTTCAAAAATTTATCATTGTTATTTTTAATACCAGGACTAAAAATAATAGAATGAGGAGTTTATTGAAGCAGTGAGATTTACATGTATGTATTTTTCAAAACTCAAATATCTTTTATTAACATAGGATTGTGTTTGGACATCTTTTTTCTTCCACTATGTGTTCTTAGTAAGTTCTTTTGTTAATTCATTTTTAGAAACCTTCAAAGCATAAAAAGGTTTTATGTTTTATGGTTTTATGATTAAGTACATAATATTTTATGATACTGACTCATAAAATATGAGGTTTTATGTTTTATGTTTTATGATCAAGTACATAATATTTTATGATACTGACTCACATTTTTTAATATATTATGTGAATATACCCCAAAATACTCAGTTTACCAAACATTATGACATAAGATTAATAAAATTTCTTATAACACCCAGTTCCTATAAAAATAATTTGGTTGTTATTAGAAAAAAATTACATACACTATTAACTATAAAGATAAAAAGAGAATCTAGATGGCTCAGTGCCTGTATCTCAGCAGTTAGGGCACCAGCCACATACACAGGAGCTGGTGGGTTCGAACCCGGCCCAGGCCTGCCAAACAACGATGACTACAACCAAAAAATAGCTGGGCATTGTACTTAGGCACAAGTACTCCCTGCTACTTGGGAGGCTGAGGCAAGAGAATCGCTTAAGCCCAAGAGTTTGAGGTTGCTGTGAGCTGTGATGCTACAGCACTCTACAGGAGGAGACATAATGAGACTCTGTCTCAAAAAAAAAAAAAAAATCCATGACTATAGTTGTCACAAAATGATAAGACAGAAAAAGAATCAGAAATTAATAGAACGTATTATAAAATATAAATTATCTCTTGAATTTATTGAACATGATTTCTATAAAGCATTATAATTATGGAAATTATACATTCATTTTGATTATTTTTAAAAAATATTTAATTGCTTGATAATCTTCCTATGCTTATTAGACTTCATCAGATTAGGCTATTTTCTCATATTGAGGTTTACAATCTCTTGGGTATGCCTTCAAGAAGATTCATAGCCACTATGGACTCTTTTGTCAAAGTCTGTCAAAATCCCTTTGGACAACTGGTCACTGTTGGCCATCACTTACACTTTCCTAAAGTAGGACACATTTTATAAGAAATTGGATAATTATAATTTCTCTATTTTATAAGTGAAGTATTTTTCCTAAGTCCTAGCTCCCATCTTCACTGACCTATCAGGATCTATATTTCTCATTTTTATATTTTTTTCCTATGTTATATGTCTGTATGAGCTTCGATTAACAAATTATTCTGCAGCAAGAAACAATATTAAATTTGAATGACTTAAAAGTACAAATGTAGGTTTCTCCCTTTCTGTTACATGTCCGTTGTAGACAGGCAGAAGAATCTACTCACGATAATTGTTCAAGGATCCAGGCTGACAAATCAGAGACTATGTTGAGTACTGGTGGTTCCAGTACGAGATGAAAGAAGAGATCTCTGGGATGTCTTGCAGAGGCAAGTAAATGCTAAACCAAAAGAAACACACACCATTTCCACTCACTACTACTTGTTCAGAACCAATTCTTAGGCACAACTGCTCATGGGAAGAAGAGGATGTGGTAAAGAAGAGCAATTTTACAATATACCTTTGAAAGTAGAGAGCTTAAAATACCTTAGGGGAGGAGTCAATGTTGGTGTGTATCAGAATCTGTTTTCCTACCTTGAATGCATGCATCAAGCTGGAGAAAACGCAGTTCACTTAGACAAAAGTATGTTACTCGGGAAGTGAAGAATTTTTAATTCAATAAATTACTTGTGGATCTTCAATGTTCTTAATATACTCTGACAGATTTTCTCAACTCCATAATAGTTAAGACCAGATGAGACCTTTGATCACAGGCCATTTAGATTTTGTATAATATGTCCTTAGATTTTCATATGAAAATATTCCAAGATCCAATATTTTGAGTCAAATAAGAGTAACTGCATAATTTAATTTATGGAATTGCAAGTCTTAATAGAATATGAATGATAGGCATAAAAATAGTAAATATATACCAAATCAAGTTAAAGAGAAAAATTGGAGTTTAAATCATCCTGGGAAGAAGTAAGAGATCTAAAAGGAATTTGGTTGTCTAATAAATGAGAGTGTTTGGAAAAATGAGAGATCATTAGACTAGTTTTGACAAAAGAAAAAAATGTAAGGGATGGTTCTCTTTCTTTATCACTTTAATAAAAGCAACAGAGTGAAATTCCACTGTAATGCTTATTCTTGTTGCATTGTCATGGGCCAATAACTACATTCTCATTAAATTTCTTTCATAGTATAGGATAATATAAATTTGGTGTCATAAGATCACTTAAGCCTAAAATTGCATCAAAATCTTATAGATTTGTGGGCAGACCCAAGATGTTTTCCCTGATCTTCTCTATCCCAACCACCCTATTCAAAGCCTTAGGGAGGAAAAGCATCATATGCTCAGTATGTAAACTACTTGAGGATACACACATCCATACATATATGTAATACAGAATATTTGTAATATATCAAAATACAACGTTATAAATTGTGATATGCCTAATCATCCTGAAGATAAATGTCTGTTAGTATGTCCAACAGAGAACTCTTTGTATATTACAGAAACGGAAGAAATCCTTCAGAAAGGAGAAACAAATTAAAGTTTGATATTTTCAGGTCAACTCATTCCTGCAATCACTAACCATGGTAGAGAACTATGCCACCAATTATTTTGATAAATTTACTTTACCTTTATAACCACACTGATTTTATCTCCCCATAACAAGGAAGAATTTATTTTTATGCCAGTGTGGATAAGGATGACAAAGTGGTGAGAAAAGAGAGTTTTTCTCAGCTGTGATCTTTACAGTGTTAAACATAATCTATTGAAACAGTGGATATAAATAATGGTATACTATTATCACTACTGATCTGGGAATTAAAAGTGCAACACTTGTTGCTCCCTCTGCTTCTTAATAGAATAATTGTGGCCTTTCCAAGCCAGGGGCAACAGACTTGCAAATACCATAGGAAAATTTCCCCTAGAAATCTGCTTGTTATTAAGACACAGGATTCTGTTTATATATGAGCAATTGACTTATTTAGTAAAAATATTATAAATTCCTTATGAAACTTGAATAGAAAATCTGGGATATTTTGTCATCTAATTGCTTTGTGGGTTGTACTACAGTCAGCAATTTTATCATAAAATTATAGTATGTGATGTTATAGATGCATTAGCATCATGTTAGAGAATGTAGATAATTAGTCCGGTGAAAGATTTCACAGCTAGGATGCTATGACACTTACACATACACCTGATTCATCAATCAGATGAGCACATGGGACTTGAAAAAATAGGAAATTTTACTTACAGAGAGATTAATTTTAAAGGGTAGGTTTTAAATAAAACCAGAAGGGCAAGCCAGGGTGAAGTGACTCCATCCTTCCATCCCCAGGTTTGTGGAGAAGGAGATCTAAAAAGAGTTTGGAGGAAAATCTTGGACTTAGGCTGAGAGACAGCACCATACTGAGCCAATATTCTTTGAAGGGAAGCAGAGACTAAATGCCATGGCCTCACTCTCTTCCTTCTCTCCAAACTTCTGTCAGCAGCCACTTTTCCAATCCTGGCCCAACCTAAAGAAAGACTACAGGAGGAGCCCCTGGTACCTGGTGGACACCCCCTCCCCCCATATAATCTCTCTCATGTGCTCCCTACCTCTCTCTCTGTCTCTCTCCTGTTTAATTACATGTTGTGTGCATGGGCTTAAGTGTAGTAAAAATGTGGACTTGTACAAGTCACTAAATTTCTCTGAGTCTCTAGTTTTCACAGCTATGAATAAAACAATCATACTCAGTTCACAGAAATGTTGAGACCTTAGTGATAAATGTGCAGATACAATATTTAGGTAGAATCCATATTTCAGCAAAAGCCACACAAACAGAGGTGCAGAATGGATGAGAAGTGTCTGTGGAAAATGTATCTCAATGAGATAACTTATCTTGTATTGTGCTCCCTAAATCAACTAACACAGTGGCCATAGTACTTACTCCTTAACCACTGAATTAGTTGATTCCCCATTATGTTCTAAGCTGAGAATGCCTGAACTTCCTTCATTCCCTATTTCCCAATATTTCTGAAAGCTAGTTTTAAGCTTTAATCTGGCTTCCTCTATTTGGCAAATTCTTTTCATTGTACTCCAACTGTGTCCTGGACTGTCTGAGAACACAGTGATCAGGACCATGAATTGAGAATTTGGAAATAAAGACTATGACCCTGACATCAAAGAATTTGGACACTACTGAAAAAAGACCAACCAGTAAACACACCCTTAAAATTTAGCGACGAGACTTCCAGGATAGGAAGCAGAATAGAGTTTGTTAAGAGGTGAAACACTGGTGTCATTTTGTTTGAATTTGTCTCTTGACTCAAATTGAAACTATGATTTTTGGGGGTAAACTACATGACCACTCCATGCTTAAATTGTTTTCATCTTTAAAATTCAAATATTAAATGTCCAGTATGTGATCACTACTACTACGATGACTAGTACAGAACAGTAGTGTACTAAGACACTACAGTACTACTACTATTGCACAATGGCAATGATAATGATAATGACCAGGGTGATAGCACGTGGTGTGGGGAAATGGAAGTAGGGTCTTAAAGAAAGAAATTACTAATAATAAGCAAACTAATAGTCAATCTAAAGATTGGAGAAACATTCAAAGGAAAAGGACAAGCAAACAGGTTATTCGATGAGCAGCAAGTAATTTTGTAGAGATAGATGCAAGAGTGTTTGGGCAATAGTGCAATACAAGACCAAGCTGGAGAGGCAAGGAGGAAACATACTGTGAAGGGTCCATGTCACACCAGGAACCATGAATTTCATACTGACAGCTACAGGATGTCATGGGAAGACTTTAAGGAAGGCAGAAACATGATTATATTTTAGAGAGATCACTTTCACAAAATGTGCCAGAAACAGTCTTGAAAAGATTGAAACTAAAGGTGTGATTAATTAGACGTCTGTTTTAGAAAGCTAAATATGACTGAGGAGAGGCAACAGTGAAGGGAGTGAAAAGAATAGAAAAGAATTGATACATAGAACCTTGGGAATTGGAGATGAGAGAGAAATTCTGGAGCTCAGATTTATGTTTTGTGTAATAGTGTGATTGGCAGTTTAAAAGGAAGGAGACTCTGAGAGAAGTATTTAATTTAAAGCATAATTATAGTCGGTTAAATAGAGTTCGAGATGTCTGAGAGGTATGGTGAGATGTTACATGGTTGACTAAACTCACAACGTGGAACTGTGCAGAGAGTTCAGGGTAAAGTTGGTGAATGTCTGCATTTAAGATACAAGATGAATTATTGAGAAAGAATTGTCGGAGAAGTGAGAGAGAAAAGAAGAGAAGGTTTCAAGACTTTCCCAAAATGGAGTTGTGTAGGATCATCACACAGATAAAGATATGTACTAAAAATGCATTCCTAAGATTTGAGAGGGAAGATGTCACCTCAGAGCCAGAAATTGTATTTTTTCATTGCCATGGATAAAGACACTAGGGAGAAATGTTCTATCCTTGTCAAGTTACCACCGGACTTCCAAATGCACTGTGGAGGCATTTAAGTGTGGCAATTAAAAATTACATCTATTGAAGATAACCTATCTCAAGAAAATCAATTTATAATGTAAAAATAATTTATACTATTGTCTCTTCATATAGTCACAATTATGTCCATTTCCAGTAAGGAAAATTAGGTATAACGATTATTTTAGTTGTCAACTTGACTGGGCTGTGGGAATCCCGTGTAAGTGGTTAAACACTATTTCTGAGAGTATCCATGAAGATGTGCCTGGAGTACAGCACTTAAATTGGGTGACTAAATAAAGTAGATTGTCCCTGAGAGGGTTAAAATATAGGTAGGTATCATCCAATCTGTTGAAAATCTAAATGGAACAAAAAGGCAAGAAGAAAACTGTGGATTCACTACCCCTGCCTAAATGCTAGTGCTGGTACATTGATCCTGTCCTGCCCTCAGTGTCCTAATTCGCTGGCCTAATTCACTACGGCAGTCTATCACATTGGATCTTGAGCTCCTAGACCTATCTATGAATTATACCACTGGCCTTCTTCCTAGGCCTTTAGCTTGCAGTGAGCCAATGCCTTGTAATAATTTAATTTTGTTGGTTCTATGTCCCTGGTGTTACCCTAATACTAAGCAAGGAAAGTTTAAATTGCACGGCCAAAATTATATAGTAAGGAATAAACTAGAATATAAAACCAACTTATATTTAACTTAAATCTATTTTAACTACTATACCATACTGCTAAGTTAAAATTATTTGTTATAATTTATGATGTAATTGTTCTTATTAAAATCAATGTGAGCTTGATGGGGGTATAGAATACTCTGAATAAACAACCATTTATTTCAAAATAAATTTTGAAAATCATAAATTTATTTCAAAAATATATTATATTAATATAGTTTTGGATGCGGTTCATCATGTGATTTCTCAGATGATAGAAAAGATCCAACTAGAACTATTCATAAATATAAGACTTTGTAATTATATAATAATATCACATGATGACATCCAAATTAAATATTTATACATATTTATAAAGAAATATTATAACTATGTGTGGGAATGGAACTTGTAACACAGGTCCTTAACCATGAGTCTCAGCCTAATAGGGGATGAGGGTTTGATTCTAGTCCCGTCGCCCTGTTCAAAAATATGGACAATTTGGGGGAGTGAATGGGACGTGCACATAAATATGGCCAGTTTCCTTCAATTTAATTTTAAATTTCAGAATCTTATCTAGTTCTAAAACTCTAAATCAGTGCCTTTTAAGGAGAAAAAGTCCAATTGTGATAATTTAATACTTAACAAAACAGATACTGTTGAAAAGAAATGGTATATTTAACTAGCAACATAGAAAAATTTCTCTTTACCACATTCTTGAGGTTTACTGAAATGTATGAAAGATGTGTTTGTTGATGTAGCCTACTAGGACTCTCCTTCCCTATTTATCCATCTCATTTTTATGCCAATGTATATAAATTATATATATATATATGCTCTAAAAACAACAATCCATTCTTTTGTTCATGTGTTTATTTGTATCTTTGTTGAATGTTCATTTTATGCCAGAAAACAGGAGTACAACAGTGGCTAAACCTATGAATGGGGTTTTGAAACACCAGAGAGACATTTCCATCCATGTTTCTTAGCAGGTAGTGCAGTGGGGACCAATACCTTTCACTTACTGATAACTTAATCCACCACGCCCTTGGCAGACAGAAAGAACTTTTTCTCTGCTGATTTCAGACATAGCCTCAGAACTGTTCACAAAACAATGCCCCAAGCAGCCACTATCAGTCGATTAGATTTGTCATATGAGATGAAATCTCTTCATCATTATTAGGCAGATGGACAATATTATTCTGCTGGAAAAGAGAAAATAAGGCAGAATGTAGCAAGAGTTCATCTTGCAAGCAATATTAAATTGATAAGACAATGAAAGGAACACTGTACAAGAATGTAAATTTTAATTGATTTTCACCTTTCAAAAGATAGAACAAGAATAATCTTGTTCAACACTCTGTGAATATTTAACTTGTTTTGATTTAGTTATATCCTCCTGTGCTGAACTCAGTTTTGTTGTTACTATTTTTTTTTAATGATTCTGTTACTGTTGTTTGTTTTCAGTATCTTTTTCTCTTCTTTTTTTTTTATTAATATTGTCCACATTTCAGGAATTATATGCTAAACTTTCACTAGATTGTAATAAATATAAGTTTGTAAAGGAAGACCATCAGACAACACGAACTTGTAAAAGGTTTCAAAAATAAAACAAAGATGGCCACTGTTACTTCCTGGAAATAGACAGATTTATGAAAATGCAGGTTTAAATCACTCAGGTGATCCTATGAACAATAATACTCCGAAGTGTGCATCTACAACTAGATAATATAAGTCTTTCATGTCTTTCCATTCGTTGCTGTGATTATGAATATTCCATTTATTTAGTCAAATGTTTCAATGCATTGACGTTCTATGTACATTGAATTTCAGGATTTTTTTAATTCTGAGCATATTAGAAGGATACAAATGAGTTTTTCTTTATTTACCTAATTTGGATAATTTGAGCCACTTTTATCTACCTGGTGCTACTTACATAAAAAATAGGGTGAAAGCATATAGTGTTTACGGTATAATTCATCATGAGAATGTTGGTCTTTGGAAGTTTGAGTTGATCACAAGAATCTTTTGGACCTCTTCAGCCCATGGAAATTGAAGACGGGGTCCAGGAAATTTAATTTAGAATTTAAGAGACTAGGAAAGAGACAAGAAGTCACTTGAGTTTCCTAGGAGACACTGTGGGAAGGGGGTTCCTATGAAGTATATATAATCTTAAGAGTGAGGGAGTTATAGGAGTAATATTAACATGAAAATTTAATTTATTAACTGCTAAGGATCTATAATGGAAGAACACACATGCCTGTTAAAAAGCAACATTAACCTGAAACACCAAGTTACTTCTGCCCTCAATGACATACGAAGAGAATGGTACATTAAATACCTGATACCCTGATGTCGTGAATGGATCTCTGCTTCCTCTGTACACATTCCTAATGCTTTTGCTCATTCTGGGCCAAAATGAGAGAATGCCTCCTACAAAAGTATCTGTCAACCTTTTAAACAATGAACTCCAGGAGAGAAGAGGACAGGAATACAAATTAAATTATACTAATTTTGTTAATGTTCTTTCCCTCCTGGCAAGATATAAATATACTGTGTTTAGTTGATTACCACTTTGCAAATTGTAAACTGTGGGTTTTTTTATTTAACATCTTAATGATATGCACAAACAATTTTGGTTGTTTAATTGAAACAGGACTCTCCAGATGTGGTAATAATTAAAGTGTGGCAGATTAATGATGACCACAGATTCCTTGATGATCAGACCATCAAGAGGGATGGCCTATGCCCTTCTACATTGTCTCCAATCCAAGAAGTTTCTGTGACGGATCTAAATAAACACAATCAGCTGAAATAGTGCTGTGCATCTTCTCAAGTCTGAGACTTCGGAGATTGGCAGTTCTTTCTTTCTTGGACTGATATTCCCTGGGTGGGCTATTCTCTGTCAGACACAGCTGCAGTGCGAGAAGCAGTGCTGGATACATGGAAAGACCACCTATGGATCAGATCCAAGCCACAGCCAGAGATATTTTGGACTTCCAACTCAGTCAGTCTCTAAAATGATTGTTGCCCAGGTCAACAGCTGCCTTCAACCGTAGGGCAGACCCCAAGTGAAAACTGCCCAGTTGAGCTCAGTCAACTCAAAGAATCATACTGGATAATAAATTATTTTTATAAGCCCACTATGTTTTGGGGTTGTTTATTACACATCAATAGATAGCAAGATGCTCAAGTATAAATTAAACATCAGATGATCAATGTCTTATTATGTCAAATGTTATTATTCCTTGACTTTAAATAAACAGAGTAAGAGCTGTGTTCAGCAACATTGTGGTAACTATTGCAATACTGATAACTCCATTAGTTAGGATGGCAAAATGAGAAAACATGAGCATATTCTTACTTCGATTCTAAAAAGGACTTTGTAGAGATGAGGAGGAATGGCTGCCAGATTCTGCCTTCCTCTTGCCTTTGCCCTCCCCCAAACACACAGAGATATACTCAGCCAGGAAACTGAAGGCAATGGAATGTAACTGGCACTGGTAATGCTGATATATTCTTTTTCGTGCCAAAACAGTCTCTTGGCTATATCCACAGCACTGTTGCCCAAACAGAGGATCTTCTGTTTTAGGGCTGAGAGTGGCAATGATTCCAGTCTTTTGCCTTCTTCTTCTTTTACCATTTAAACTAGTAGAAAACATTTCCATATTTTGCTTTCTAAAGAATTTTGCAGGAACGGAAAAGATACCTATATTTACAACTTATAAGAACTAATCAATCCTAGAAATGATTACTACACATGACAAAGCCGTCTCTTTTGGATACAGTGAATTTAAATCCCCTGACTGCTTACTAAAATGCTTTGTTTTCATCAACGCCTTTACCCTTTGGGCCCTTGTTTTCCTCTCAATGGTGTTTAGAACACTAATGCACCATGTGCTGAAATCATAGCCCTTGGTGCTCAGAAGCATAAAGCAGAAGTAACAGGCTGAATCAGTACTGATCTTGGAAAACACAGTCTGCTTAGACAGAAGTCTAAGAGAAAAAATTGGCAAGAGTGAAGAAATTAGACAGCTTCATGGAGAGAGTCTCAGTGGGAAAACCACGGGGGAAACATAAAAGTTGAAGGCAAATGATGGCAGGATTCATTTTTCCATGGATGTGCTTGAGAAGAAGTTTGATGCCTGTCCGTCTAGAATATTTTAAGTGAAAGAGGCCTAGATGTAGAAGGATACCTACATCTTCGGGAGATTCCTCTCAGCTCTATTATATTTGGACTGTGAACCAAGTCATTTTTTTTTTTTCTTTCCCCTTCATCACTGCTAGCAGAAACCAAAAGTACATTTTTGCTCATATAGACCTAAAAAATAAGGTGATGGAGCCCTTACAGAGTACATACTTAACTGTTGTGCAAGGTCTGCTAGTTCAATCAACCTTATCATTTGTATCTGGCTTGTATCTGTTGAAAATTCATCTATATTTACTAACAGAAGTTATTCGATATCTCTCTTCTCTAATTTTAATTTAATCTCCACTCAAATCTTCTGAACAGGAATTTTAGGCAATTTCAGATAAAGTGATATGAACAGAAAGGAGGAAAAATAAAATAGAATGATATAGATACATGTTAATATATTTTATGTCTTGGTTCAAATGTGGCAATGTATGTCCAGAGAGGGTAGGCAAAAAGGGAAATGTAAGACAAAGCAAAACTCTTGAATCTGATAGGAAAGACAAATTTTTAAGAGTGCAGATACATTTTTACTTGTAAATGTTGAATATTAGTCACGTGGGCCCTTGAGTAAGACAATAGGTAACGTTAGTAAATGTTTTACATTAGTAAATATTAAATGCAGAAGCAATTTTATGTATTTTTATAGAGCTGGATATAAACAATGCTGGGTGGGGGAAATGGTATGTATTAGGCTTAAGATAAAACGGTTTTCACATTTTTACTCTATTACTTTCTACTTGTCTAAACTTGCTCAAGTGATAAATACCTTTTACCTTAAAAGTAAAGTATTATTTTTATTATTATCATGTTCATCTTCATCATTGGTTCTATAACTTGTATTTCCTACTTATTACAAAGCCTGTTAATATGAAAAAAAGATTTGGGGATTTTAAAAAATGTAGGCTGTGAATTTATGATAGAAAAAATGTTAAGAATCTCATTTAAAATTTTGTTTTTAGACTGGGGACAGTGGCTCACATCTGTAATCCCAGCATTTGGGGAGGCTGAGGCAGGAAGATAGCTTGAGGCCAGGATTTTTTGGTCAGCAACCCCAGCTCTCTAAAAATAATAATAATAATAAAAATACATAGCCTTTGGTGTGATAGTGTGAGCCTGCAGCCTAAGCTACTCCAGAGGCGGAGGAGGGAACTTCTATTAGGAAGTTTCCTGTCTCTTAAAGCAAAAATATTTTTTATTTAATTTTAAATTGACAAACAATAATTGTGTATATTTATGGAATATAATGTGATGTTTTGATCTATTTGTATATTATAGTAAGACTCTCATTTTTAATTTTAAAATATTTTTAAATTTATAGCAAAATAAAGTTGCTATGTTCATTACTCTCAATTATTCATAGTAAGTTCCTCAGAGTCATTAAAGTCTTCTGTCACCGATTTGGGGTAACTTTTGTTTTTTAGGTAACCCCAATACAGATTTATCAAATAATTTTATAAGTATCCTAAGTGATAAGTGTATATTTGTCACCAGCATTTCAGTCTGAATTAGAATTTAATCTATCAATTTGACAAATGACTTTTCTGTAGAGGGGTTAAATTACAAAAGATTTTTACCCAAACCGTCTTTTTAATTGAATTATTATCTTCTTTATAGCTGGGACCGTGGCTCATATTTTCTCATTGCTCTTCAGGCTGCTGATGAAAGGATTAAGCACAAGATTAGTGATGAATAAATACTTGGTGATTTATTGTAAGAAGAATATAAGACATAATTTTCATTCTTTCCTCTTCTGAAACTCAGACCTTCTAACTGTAGAAATGACTTGTCACTGGTCCTTAAGTTGATTATAGCATTGGTATCGATTACACATGGATGTTAAATTTGATAGTCATAGCAGTCCTCTGGTCTTTCAAGTCAAAGGTAGAAAACAGCAAGGTTTTCACCCTGAAAAAAAATACATACATATGTATGTGTGTGCGTATGTTTGTATGTATATAAATATAGGGCAATTAATGTTTTATGAAACAAAGTATAATTGTGTTCAATTTGAAAAGGAAAAATCTTTAGGCTAAGTTATTTCTTTTGCAGATAAATTTGACACTGTGAAAATATTTTTATCTAATTTTGTCATCCTAAAACTAGATATAAGAAATAATTGGCCAAATAAAATTTTTATAACTTTGGTATCATTCAAAATTACTGGAATTATTCTATGACTGAAACTTCTTAAAAGTACAGCTTGACTTAATTTAAAAAATGAAAACACATGTGAAACCATCACATCAAGTGTGAATAAGCATTAAAATATTACCAACACCCTAACTAACTCTATCATGCCTCTCCCTGTGTGATAGCCAAAAGTTAAGAATCTCATATTTTCACACTACCATCTGACTTTAATCATGAGAGATATTTTAACTGATTTTAAAGGTGAATTTATAGCCCTTGTATACCTAGCCCTTCATATGGGTAGGTTCCATAATCATGGATTCAACCAATAGCAGATTAAAAACATTTAGGAAAAAAAAATGAATGGTTGTGTGTGTACTGAACATGTACAGACTTTTTTACTTGTCATGATTCCCTAAACAACATAGCATAACAACTATTTACATAATATTTACATCATATTAGACATAAGTAAATAATCTTAAAATGATTTAAAGTATATGAGGAGATGTGCTTAGATTACATGCAAATACACCTTTTTAGATAAGAGATTTGCACATCCGTGCATTATGAGATCTGGAGACGTCATGAAGCCAATTTTCCACAGATACAAAGGGACTACTATAGGCTTTGTGTCTAGATTCTTTGGTTAAACGTAATTTTGTTCGATTTATCCAAATGATTTTGAGTAGCAGCTTTTTATTTGCTGTATTTCTTCATATGAACATGTAACCACATATTATAGTTTTTTGTTGACAGATACTATTGTTTATAGTATTTTGTTGACAGATAAAATTATTGTTTATAATTTTTAGCTATTATACATGAAGTTATGGTAAATCTCCCTACATATCTTTTCAGTGCATAAAACATTCATTTCATTTAAATATAGACACAGGAGTAGAATTGCTAGGTCGTTGGATAAGCAGTATCTTTAGCTGCCAGAGATCTTACCAAAATGTTTTTCAAGGCAGTTGTACTAAGGTATTCTCCATGAGTGGTGAATGCAAGTTCCAGTGGTTCACTAAACTCAGTGTTTTGTGTGTTTTTAATTTGTTCATTCTAGTGAGAACTCGTAATATTTTATGTGGCTTTGATTTGAATTCTGATAATATTTCATTATATTAATCATCTTTTCTTTTCTTTATTGACCATTGGATGATAGCTGTTATAAAATAACTATGGTCAATCTTCTGACATCTTTAAAAAATATATTTAGTCATTTATCCCTCCCTTAATGATTTCTGGATGATCTTCATACATTCTATGAGTACCTTCTTAGATATATATGCAAATATATTCTTCTAATTTTTGTTTGCTTTAAATTCTCATAATAGTGCTTTAATCACTCCAACATTTAGTTTCACTATTTTAGTAAACATAAAAAATTTTAGTTCTTCATATTTTCTGTTAACCTTATTTATACTATAATGTAAAAATATTTCCTCACATATCTTCTAGAACTTTATTATTTAAACTTTCACGTCAGATCTCTGATTCATCACTGTAGATATTTTAGTATGGTTTAATGTCTTTCCATGTGGACATCCAAATAATCACCTATGATCTCAAATTAGTGTTTGCCACATTATTTGTTTTGCAATATCATAGTTCCTGTTTGTTACTTTATTTAGTTTTAATTTAGTTCATAAATATGCATAAATTTTACATCTTTGCTGTCAATTATGGTTTTGGGAATTTGTAAACCATTATTTATATTGTCTTATGAAATGCCTTTTGATATGAATTGCACCTTAATTGACATCAAGATTTCATCCCCTACTTTCTTTTAGTTTCCATTTGTCCATTATATATTTTTCCATCATTCTATTCTTAAAATTTCTGAATGCTTTTTCATTGTAGAATGTCTCCAATATATAGGATAGTGTTATATATAATATTTAATATGTAATATAATTTTTACCGAGTTAATAATTATAAGGAAATTGGTAGGAATATTTTCATTTTTTTATGTTTATTCCACTTTCCACTATTACATTTAAATGTCATGTATACCTTTTGAGGAAACACTCAATATTATGTTCTTTCTCCCTCTCTCTCTTTTTTTTTTTTTTTGTTGCAATTTGGCCAGGGCCCTGTTCAAACCCACCACTTTGGGTATATGGGGCCAGAGCCCTACTCACTGAGCCACAGGCACTGCCCCTATGTTCTTTCTCATATAATTATCATTTATTTTTGGTCCTACAATAAATGTATGTTTAGTGCTCTCAGCCAGTCTTGATCAAACATCTTTTCATTATTTTTGGTTGTCTGAATCTCATTCTCTAATTCATTTCTTTGGAAAGACTCATGAAAACAACCCCAGAATTATAAGATATTTATAATAGCTTGACTACTGCATTTATATTTAAAAGTTACTTTGACTGGATTTGTAGGTGTGATTCATATTATTTAATTTGTGTTATTAATATTTTATTCTATTCTCTTTTAGAATAAAAATTTTCTATAAAAAATAACAAAGACAATCTGATTTTCTGATAAATTATGTGACATCTGTGTTTCTAGCTTTTGAGTATAGTAGTTAAAAATGTGGTGTATGGGATCACTTATGTCCTCGAAGCTATACACCTATCCTCCCCTTTTTATTGTGAAAAATAATAAAGAAACAAAAATTGGGTAAAATATAGTTGTGCAGCCTAACAAAATTTGTGAAATTGTTCCTAATAAACTTTAAAAAAAAGAAAAAGTTACCAAGCCAAATCAACTGGTGACCAGATGAAATTTTACTTCTTAGCATTTATGTAATATAATCAAGACACTGCTTTTGAGATTTCGGTAAACGTCATAGGTGAATGCTCGCCTATTGCATTTCATCAATGTGTGGTCCCTTATCCTCAACTAAACCTATTTTTATATATCTTCCTTCCATTCTTGTACAAATCTAATCTGTTAATTAAGATGAAAAATATGACAAATAAAGAATATCAGAAATATCTTAGGAAAAAAGAACCACTAATAAAAAAGATACACCTGAAAAAAAGTAGTTAGATTGGCTTAAAGGCTGATAAAGATGGATGGATGGATGGATAGATAGATATAGAGCCATGTAAGGCAGACTGGGCATTACTGCTTAGGAATTATCTTTGTGAAACTGCTGCTATATTAATATTTTCTGTAATGAATTTAATGTCTACCACTTAAAACAGGGTTATGAAATGGAAATACTATCTTTCCACTCCATTGCTAATGCATTATTACCTCTTTATTATGTTGAACATATAACAATTTACTGACCTCAGTTCTACTTACCATAGTATAAAGCAGTACTTATCATTAACTAAGCAAAAACCAATGACTAGGTAGAAAGTGTGTCATCATGTTAGATTATATAAAGTAGAACATATGACCTTTTTTTTTCAACATTGACATATGTAATAACAATGTCCATGTAAATGAGCCCCTATTCTCTTTAAAAACAAGGTAAGTACTTTGGCATAGAAAAAAGAGTGTCATTATTCACAAGTGCCAATCTATTAATTATCCCGCCACCATGTTTTTTTCTTCCATATTCCATACAAGTGGATGAAAATGACATTTTGCAGGGATGATCTTCAATACATTGTAATTTGCATTTAAAAATCAGAGCAATCATTCATCAGTTACATAAGCATTTTATTGAAATTATACCACATATAAATACACCAATACTTGCAATGATCACAAATGTACAAGTTCAATAAATTTTCACAGACTGAACACCACTGGGTAACTGACCCATGATTGAAAAAGCATAACTTCACCATATCAGCGGGAGAAACACTCGTGCCACTTTTCAGTTCATGCCTAATCACAATCTTGGATGTTTGCATTATACATTAGCTTTTGACAGTTTAAAAACTTATGTAAATAGAAAAAAGAGCAAGATGGTGGCCGAGTAACAGCTTCCTTGCATCTGGGCACCGTGATCTGGGAGATAAGAACAAAATCCTAGCCAATAGATTACAGCTTATCATCAAAAAAGTCATACATCATGGTCAAGTAGGTGTAATCCCAGGGATGCAAGGCTAGTTTAACACACACAAGTCCATAAACATTATCCACCATATTAACAGAGGCAAAAATAAAGATCATATAATCCTCTCAATAGATGCAGGAAAAGCATTTGATAAAATCCAGCAGCCTTTTCTAATTAAAACACTGAAGAATATAGGCATAGGTGGCACATTTCTAAAACTGATTGAAGCTATCTATGACAAACCCACAGCTAATATTTTACTGAGTGGAGTAAAACTGAAAGTTTTTTATTTTTTTTTTTTTAGAGTATAACAACACCCAGCTTTATTTTTTTATTTTTTTTATTTTTTGGGTATCATCCTCCTTGCTTGTTCTTTGTTTGTTTCTTTCTTTCTTTCTTTTTTTTTTTTTTTTATTAAATCATAGCTATTTACATTGATATGATCAGGGGGCATCATACACTAGTTTCACAGACAAGTTGATACATTTATATCACACTGGTTAACATAGCCTTCCTGGCAATTTCACAGTTATTGTGTTGAGACATTTACATTCTACATTTACTAATTTCACATATACTATTGTAAGATGCACCACAAATGTATTCTCACCAATCCCCCTCCTTCCACCCACTGCCCCCCTCCCTCCCCTCCCTTTCCCCTTTCCCCCTATTCCTAGGTTGAAAATGGGTTACAGCATTCATGTGAAAACCCTAAATTAGTTTCATAGTAGGGGTGAGTACATTGGATACTTTTTCTTCCATTCTTGGGATACTTTACTAAGAAGAATATGTTCCAGCTCCAT
>CAUYPK010148095.1:0-45177 GCA_963574355.1 Loris lydekkerianus
CTAGTGCAACTTCCCGAGCCTGACTAGAAGTAGATCCACCGAGCTACTTCCACGTAGCAACGACTCAGCAAGGCCCGGCCTGAAACTGCCTCTACCTAGATATAACCAACGTGGTACCATGCCATTGGCCCAACCCTGTCAAGCACCTCATCCCCCGCCTTCTTTCCCCACCTCTTCCCCACGTTCTATATAAGCGGCTGCTTGACGCAATAAAGTTGAGTTATTGCTTAAAAAAAAAAAAAAAAAATTGAACAGGAGGATTAAATGTCATTGCTGCCATGCAATAGGCCTCAAACAGTTCAGCAGCTGATCTCCATTCAACTTGACTCTGGTTTGATGGCTTCAGAAGCCTTTGGATGGGGCTCCAGCAATCAGGTGAGATGCAAATTTCTGCACTATGGGATGATAATGTCTCTGAAGTGCATTCAATTCTCACAGAGCAGTGTCTGGGCATCATACTACTCAGGCTCATCCAGCTCAGGGAGGAAAACTCCACTTCCCTGAGATTCTTTATCAAGCAACAAATGTGTTTTGGGAGAATATGCATTAATATTCTGATAGTTGCTAAAATACCGATGCTTGAATGAAAAAACATGAAGAGCTAGGGTACAAAGTTGCTTGATGAAGGCAAAGGCTTGCTGCTGAGAAACTTGCTTTCTGCGCTTAGTCAGCATGACATCAAGGTACTGGAGTACAATCATAACACCTTCATAGGTAGCACCTGCATGTAACTTGAACAGTATTTTGTAGTTTTGTGTATAGAATTTCATTGGCACAATATTCAGAACATCATCTTATCCAGAAAGAATGTGAAAAACAGTCTGGACATAGTGAAGACTTTCCTGATAGCTTAGGTCTCCAGATACTAACTAATAAATAATAGGTCTCCAGAACTACTAATAAATAATCAAAAAACTCTGCATTTGTAAGGTGAGCAAACTTGGCAAAACCTTCTAGAACTGCTGGCAGGAGGTGACCTCTGGGCCTTCTTCGATATTCTGAAGTAGGTTATAAACACAATATTCAGAGTCTCCATATGCAATTTAAGCTTTTGCTTGTAAGCATTTCTCACTTTCTGAAGCTTTTGCCTCCCATAGCTCTTGTTCTAGTTTCTCTTCTGCTTTTTTCCACTTTCTCTGCATTGTTGATAGAGTCTTTCTCTTTTCCTTAAAAGTCACAAATGTTTTTGGTTTATTAATGTTTTCTGTATCTTTTTTCATGTCTACTTCCTTGATTCTTAGGCACAAAAATGTTTTTAACATCTCTGGTCTAACTTGATAATTTCTGCCCTTCACAAAACCAGAAATTACTTTAATTACACCAAGAGAAGCTTGGCCTAATTTATCTTGTTTAAAGAGTTTCTTTACTGCCCCACAACACATTTTGAACATGAATTTTGACATGTCATTCATAAGTGGGACAATCAAGTGAGGCAGTAAAGATGCCTCAATGATGTTGTGAAAATTAAAATGAAGTAGCTCCACCAACAGCTCATGCAAGCACTTCACAGCCACTTCTGCCAGTCCTTTGTATACCTTCAAGGAAACTACATTACTTTTCTTCAGCTTCCTTTGCTTCCAATCTTTAACCATTTGCTCCAGATTTTCCAAATAAAATTTGTATTGGCTAACCAGGCCTTCTTCAAATTCTCTCAACTTCTGAGTTTCTTTGTGGATCTTGGTAGATTTTTTCTGCTTCTGTGAGAGGTTGGATTTTATATGAAGGAGTAATGTCTTTAAATAACTCCATCAGAGAAACAATAACCAGCTTTTGGACAGTAACAGCCACATCAGGATCCTGTTCCATCAGCATGGAACATAATTCTTTCAATTTTTTAATATTACTTTCTGGATCTGATAATATAGCAGATGCCAAATCTGCGACATGCAGTTTCTTCTTTCTCTCAATCAAATGTTCTTCTATGGTCAGCTCTTGAATAGGATCCTCAATGATTTCTTCCTCAAGCACCATCTCTTCTTCTTGATCCTCTTCTTCTTTGTTACTGTCAATAACTGGCTTCTCCCTGGTGTGTGGGATTATACCACTTTTATCTTTGATAGGAAGCAAAGGAATCAGTTCCTTCCCTGGTTCGGTCTGTAGAGTTCTTGGTATTCTTTCCTATTTATCTATAATGCGCTCTTGCTTTCATTTCTTGGTATGAACAGGTT
This sequence comes from Loris lydekkerianus, assembly GCA_963574355.1. Classification (NCBI taxonomy): domain Eukaryota; kingdom Metazoa; phylum Chordata; class Mammalia; order Primates; family Lorisidae; genus Loris; species Loris lydekkerianus. Next base: position 2,169 of record CAUYPK010148095.1, read on the forward strand.
CACTAGAAGAAAAATCTCTTGTTAGAAAAGACGCTCTTTGTCCTAAATCCCTCATTAACTGTAAGTCATCTTCAGCCATCATATCTAATGAAAAGGCCTCCTCTTCTTCCTCCTCTTCCCTCTCAATCCTTTTACCTGGTTGATGTTTATCCTTTGGGTCTGCCAATGGAATTGGTTTCGTAGACACAGCATCTCTTACAGCTTGCCTTAGTTTCCTCTGTTCTTTTTGTACTTCTTGAGAGTGCTTTGTTGTTTAAATCATTTATTTTTTAGCGTGTTTTCAAGCTTGACTTTACTAGTTTTTAGCACTTGTGAAAGCTTGGAAGCTGTTTCTTATTTCTTCCTGCCTTCATCCTTATGTCTGAAAGGAGACCCGACTTGACAAGATCACCAGTTGCAGGAGTAATACAGGTATCCAGGAAAATGATACACTTACTGAAGCCATGCCACTTTACCAGCCGGAATGAGGCTGTAGCCTCGCCCCACCCCCCAAACTTTTGAGAGAATTCTGCTGTCCTGCTATTTTTCTTCCATTTTCACACCTTCCCAACAATATTTGATTAAGAATATATTATTTTAAATAAAACAATAAATATCTTTAAAATCAAAATGTAATATTACAAAATTAAATACATTGTAATATCCATTATTTTAATATTCTTTTGATAAAATAAGGTTGAAATTACATTTTAAAAAAATATGTTTTATAAACTAGGTTAGAAACACAAATACTTATTCATTGTGCTTTTTGAAAGTTTTAGTTTTGGTCATATAGAAAATGTAAACTTTTTAAACCACAATATTTGTCTTTAAAGACTTAGAATAATAATCAGCATGGGTTTATAATTAATTAATACACATTTCCTAGTTACATTATTTACTATTTTTTTGACCTTGAACAAGATATAAAATACTTATTATAATGTCTACAATTTCTTTAAAAAAGCGAGTTCAGTGAAAATATGGCTATTAAGATATACCCAGAATTTTCAGTATATATCTGAGAATGTAAAGTATTATCAGCAAAAGCACCATAGTGCATTCAAATCAAATTTATATAATCAAAAATTATTTTATTGCCATTGTAAAATATTCATAAGTGCCTTTTGAAAATAAAATCTTGCTCAAATTGCATTTTTTCATAGAGCTGTAGAATATTACTATAAAAGTGAACATATGAAGTGGATGGTCTTATTAGTGAACACACATTATTATTAAACTCCCAGAAACAGAAGGTGAATTTCTTTATACCACGTCCCCGGCAACAGCTTTACTGTTTGCTTTAGCCTTTTATATAGGAAAAACAAAGAAACAGGGTTACTTGGATCTATCCTGAGTAGATAGATCTATCCTGTGTAGTTCACTAATGCCAAATTGAATCTTTCCTTGCAAAAATAATGGTTGATATAAATAAAATGTATATCTCATTAAGAGTCATATATGAGAGTCATGTGAAAAGATTTCCTGTTAATAAAGTCTTTAAATAAAGGGGAAAATAAATTCCTCCTTTTTGTATAGCTGCCTAACACTTATCAAAGGCAAAGAGCCAACTGAAAGTACTTTTTTTTTTTTTATTAGTTACAAGTTCAAAGAACCACATAAGCAGAGTATGGCACATCAACTTTCCCTCACCAAAAATAACTTTATAAATAAATATTTTGCTGCTAGATAAATAGATCACTGCTCAAAACATAGATCTCAGTCTTCTGGGTGGTTTATTATAGGCCTTATTATCATTCACTTTAATTTCCTGCTGCTAACCTTGGTGCCGCCAGCAAGACCATAAATCCATATTCTTAGAATTTAACTATAGTTTGTTGGTACTAAAATAGTGCTGTGACTTTAACAATAAAAATGCTTAGGATATTTTCAAACTCTGCAAATTAGGATGATGGCAAGATTTAGGTAACTGGCTGGAATTTGTTTTATTGCCAAGAATGCATAATATTTGCTGAATCTAGTCTCCTCCATAATACATTCCCTCATCACTCCAGCTGCATTGGTTTCCTCTTTCTTTGTTCCTATCAACACTCATCATCAGGAGTGGCACAGAGTTTAGCACTTTACTGCATGATGAGGCTGAGTATGTTTCCCCAGCCCATTCAGGAGAGTGAAAGCTTCATCTCTTATTCCTTTGTAAAATGAGTTTGCTACATGTCAAACACTTTCTTAGAGGATTTTTCATATGGTACCTTATTTAACGAATATAATAGCCCAGTGAGATTGGTATTGCTATCATACCCATTTTTCCAAATGGGGAAACTGAGCCAATTCAAATAGGGAGTTAATACCAAATTATCTGACTCCAAAACTTTTCCTGTTCTCATTATTACACACAATCACATAGTTAGATACCTCTTGGCAAGTTCTTGGTGGCAGAAGGAGAAGGTGAGCTAATATCAAATTTGTATCCTAGTTCCTCAGTTTCTCATATCTCCTCATCCTAAAAAAAGTAGTGGGTATAAAATAATTGAAAAGATATAGAAGGTAGTGGAATTAAATTAATTCTAGTCAAGTTTATTGAAGGTACTTTGAAAGTTAAATTTCTTTATCTACATTCAAGTTCTTTTAACAAAATCTTCTATATTGGAGTAATTTTAGACTCACAAGAAGTTGCAACTATAGTACTGGGAGTTCCTGTATAACCTTCACTCAGCTTCTACTGTATTAACATTTTACCCAACCATACTATATTATTAAAACCAGGAAATTGATGTTCATAAAAGATTCATTTAGATTTTATCTGTTTTGGCGTGTCCTCATTGTATGTGCATGTGTGTAGTTCTGTGAAACTTTATCTCACGTATATTTTCATGTAACCATCACCATCAGCAGGATTCATGTTTCAAAACCTCTCTTTATACATGTATAGGTCTAACAATTAAGTTTGAGAACTCATCCTAGAAAAAGTGATACATACCTTATTGCTAAATATCATGGTCACCTTTGAAGTACTCCCGTGGGGAGACTGTGTATCAACTCCTTGTCTACCTTTCAAAACACTTTCTCTAGAGGCCAGGATTACGGCTTATGCCTGTAATCCCAGCAATTGGGAGGCCAAGGCAGGTGGATTGCCTGAGCTCACAAGTTCGAGACCAGCCTGAGCAAGAGCATGACCCTGTCTCTACAAGGGTGTTGTGGCGGGTGCCTGAAGTCCCAGCTACTTGGGAGGCTCACCCCAAGAGTTTGAGATTACTGTGAGCTGATGCCATAGTAGTCTATTGTGGGCAACAAAGTGAGACTCTGTCTCAAAAAAAGAAACAAAGCACTTTTTCTAGAATTTCATCATATTTTCATATAATAACAGCTCGATAGCCATTCCAAAAAAAAAAAAAAAAAGTTCCAAAATTGCTTTAAAGGATGGACCAGGTGCTGGCATCAGTGTATAGCCTCCAAAGGGGAGTACTTCAAAGGTTACTACAGTAAGATTCAGCAATGAGGTGTGTAGCACTTTTTCTAGGATGAGTTCATGAACTTAATTGCCAAATCTCACACAGCATGCCCAGCACAAGCACTTTCTTCTTTCAGGTTAGGCTTCTCATCTAAGTAAAAAGGTTTGGGTTCACTGCTTTTACAGCCGCTTCCATTAAAAATCACCATAAATCTTTTTTTAAGCTATGATAAATTGTATGTAAATGCTGTTTTTAGATGTTACAGTTTGTGGGAATGTATATGCTTCAGTACCTCAAGTGTCTAAAACACATAGCTATGCTGAACTGTTGCCAGGGAACCGTTTCTTAGAGCTACCAAATTCCTAAAAGAGAGAGAGGATAAGACCTCATAAATAAATTTTTGTTTTTAATCAAGCAGGTAAAACTGTGGAGTTGTGCAAATGGAGACAGACAACCCTTTTCAGTTCTGATTTCTCTAATGTCTTACTTAGTTCATGCGAGTCTAACTTTAATCTACCCTGCTCCTAATAGTCTATATCAAAGAGTTAAATAACTTATTTTTTCATATTCTTTCCTACATTTTCTCTTACCAGTACAAAGAACACTTTACAAAGGAGCCTGTGTTTAATGCTTTTATTATCTGAGCTGGTCACAGAGCAAGTGATCAGTAACTAAATTCTAAATATTTTGACAAAAGTAATCCATAGAGGTTTTATGTGTTGTAGTAGGAAAAGTGACTTATTTTATATAAACTCTGGAATCCTGTATCAAGACACCAATTGAAAAGAAAATTAATATTCTGAAAGGGCTGATAAAGTAAGATTAAACATCTGACAATGAATCATCAGTAATTTATGCTCAGACCAGCATTAGAAAATTTACCTCACACACTACACAGCGTTTGTTACTACAAAAGGATAGTGAGGAAACTAGAAAAATGCCAAGCTTGGCCTTTTGTTCCAGTAAGTTGCATGACCTTGGGGGAAAACTACATAATTTGTTTAAGCCTCAATTGGGATTGATCTCTAACGTACTTCTAGTTTTAAAATATAATGATTTTATATAAGTTCTAAAAGCATCCCTTTTGCATATAGAAGAGGAATTTAATTTATAGCAGAGCTTAGAAAACCAAATGTTTTAGATTTAGAATATCTCAGTTTCAATATAACATAACCCCTACTCTAAGTTAATTTGTCAAAAGTTACTTCAGACATAACAACTGAATAAGGAGAATTCTGATGATCTTTAAAACAGAGAACCTGTATCAGCTGATATGAATTTAAGACCCTGCATGACCCTGACTAGTCATTAGAACTTGAAGAAACTGTTTTTCCCTCTCCTTGCTTGTTATCTACAAATAGGTGCTGGTGGTAGTGACGGGGGGCATTATTCCGATAAATATTCCTTAAAGACTTTTCTAGGTTTTTTATTATATTATATGAAGCTGGTGCAACATTTCAATACAACCACTATCTCTGAAGGTTAAAGAGGAAAAGTCTAGTAAAAGGAATGAGTGTGGAACTAAATTGGTCATAGCTCCGATGAGTGGCTAGAAGGCAGGAGGATAAAACAGGACCTGCAAATAGGGTCAAGTCACATTAGAAAAGAGCTAGAAAGCACTCCTGAGAGAATTTAAATTTTAATTTAGTCCTGCACCAAGGCTGCCTACAGATATACACATACGTACATACATGCACATATACACACATATATTTATATAAAAGAAAATAGAGCAGAAAAGATGTGTAATATTTAGTATAGTATCATATAAGCGTGGCCATAAAGTTCATGTGCAATTTAAAACAATTAGACACAAACTTTATGAAAACCCTGTATTTTCTAAATGTATCAGCCTTTCTCCCACTTTGCCCTGCGTGGCTCTACTTGATCAGTTCCCTCCAGGAACTCCTGATTCTGGAGTAGACCAACCTCATTTTCCTCACAGGAGTTTTGTGTAGACTTTCTGTACTTCCTCCGTCTGGTGAGCTGATTCCACTCTTTTCTTGGCCCACTCCACTCCCCTTCCTGTGGCCAGTTTCTTTTCGTCCTTGCAGGCGTCCTCAAACTTTTTAAACAGGGGGCCAATTTAATGTCCCTCAGACCGTTGGAGGGCCGGACTATAGTTAAAAAAAAAACAAAACAAACAAACAAAAAAAACTATGACCAAATTCCTATACACACTGAACATATCTTATTTTGAAGTAACAAAAACAAAACGGGAACAATTACAATCACACTGCCTCATGTGGCCCACAGGCCGCAGTTTGAGGACCCCTGCTTAGGGATTTGTCTGATGCTATCTTGACAGAGAAACTTTCTTGATCACCCTATCAAAAATAGCTTCCCTTTAATACCTAAATACCTAATTCCCTTCACGGCTCTTACTATAATGAACAGTTATTTAACTAATCTTAATCTTTCTTTTATCCAGAATATTGAATTCAAGGTTAAAAACACATGTCTCATTCACCATTGTTTTCTCAGTACTTAATGGAGTGTTCAGTATAAGATTGGCACATGGCAAACATTCGTTAAATAAGTTACCAGGTGTGCTGGGAAATTTTCTCATCAGAAACAAGTTGAATTTTCTCATGAAAACTTGTGACAAAACTAAATGGCTTTATGGTCATTGTCTCTAGTTTCTTCTTTGCCAGATTTATTTCACTGGGTAAGGGAACTTAAAAAGAGATAACAGATATTGTTGTTCACTTATTTTCTTACCACTTTGATAACTGGAATTTGTATTCTTATTTCACATGACTCAACACTTTCTTAATCTATTTCATTTAGATATTAGACCATATCTTATACTTAAAGTTTTGAAGACTCTGACATTAATATTTTCACCATTCCTTGATGGACTCTCTTAAAAAAAAAAAAAAAAAAAATTACTGCAGTTCAGAGTTGCTAAGTACCACACTGTAAAAATGGTTAGGTCTGTCTGGATGTTCTCTGGTTCCCTGGTTCCTAGTGTCTAGAATAAGTACTGGCATTGAGTTGAGCTGTCAGTGGAGTGACTACAAACACAAAGCAATCTTAAACAATTTATCACACACAAAAAATAAAAAAAAAAGAAAGACGGAACATGCACAAATTAAAATAAAGTGAAGTATGTTTCAGAGTGAGAGGAGCAGGCCTCCAGAAATGAAGAAAGACTAGCAGTCTGAGCAGAAAGACTCCTTTTATAGGCTCACTAGTTTGTCCCACCTTTCCCCTGGCAAGATTGGTTGTTGTTTCCCCTCTTTGGGGTGATGGATAGGTTGAGGTTATACAACAAATTACATAATAGGTTAAATAGGTTGGTTATATAAGCATTTCCATTTCTAAGCATGCATCTTCCCCAAAATTCTTCATGTAACTTTACCCATGCTATGCTAATTAGATGGTAATAAGCTCTAGGCCAGTTAAAGGACACCGGGACCTCTTCACGGTCTGTGTTCCCATAAAGGAACAGTTCCTAGCTACAATTCATTTCTGACTCTGCCCCTTACCACTTCCTTGTCCCTGTTTACCCAGCTCTAACAAAAACTATTTATTGGATATTTTTAACACATGTACCCAAAGTATTGATGGGTATATAAGATCATATAACACTACCATCCAACAGCACTTATCTTTTGACAGCTATGCAATTACTTCTTTAGGATAAAAAATAGTTCTCTAAGAAGATGGTGCAGTAAATTAAACTTGCTTCAATTTGAACCTTAAGTGATTTTATTTAACTCAACATAGGGTTTCCGGCAATAAAAAGTGAAATTTTTATTAAATAGTGCTTTAATAAAGTTGTATCTACATTTATGTTATAACTAATTTATATTATCAAAGAATCAGTTTTTACATAAATCCTACTGTAAATTAAAATAAGTAGGGAACAAGAGTTAAACCAATTAACCCCAGTAAAGACAAGGAATCTGTGATGAGAACTATTACTATGAACCTCTGGGTACATGAACCCTTCTATTTTTCTTTAAGAAAAATCTAACTTAACAAAAATCTATCAATTAAAACTAAGTTGGAGAAAACTGTTAAGAATTAATTAACTCTTAAGTCTAAGTAGGAGCTGATTATGAACCGTAAAAAACAGGATAGAACCTGCAAAAAATGCCTGAGGCATCTCATCTATAAGAGTGATAATAGGTATCAGAGAAAGTTTTCTTAAATTAGTCAATTTATATTTTGGGTGATGGAAGAGATTCTGAGGAGCAAGGCTTAGGGACTATTATATACTTGGCACCCACAACAAGACAGCTTATATCTTCTCATCAATTACTTAATTGATTTTCTGCATTTATTGAAATGATTATGGATTCCCCCCCTTTATTCTGTGATATGTCACATTAATTTATTTCCATAAGTTGAACCACTCTTGCATCCCATAGATAAATCCAGCTTGTTCATAGTTTATGATTATTTTAATGCGGAATTCAGTTTGCTAGCATTTTATCAATGATTGTTCACATCTGTATTGATCAAGAATACTAGCCTGTAATTTTCTTTTCATGAGATGTCCGGCTCTGGTATCAGGGTAAATGCTGGTCTGGAAAATGAGTTTTATTCCTTCTACTTGCTATTTTTTGTAAGAGTTTGAGAAAGATTGGCATCGATTCTTCTTAAATGTTTGACAAAATTTACCAGTGAATCTATCTGGTTCTAGACTCTCCTTTGTTGGGAGGTTTTTGGTTTTTATTTTTTTTTAAACTTTTTTCAAATTAATATGAGGGTATAATATTTAGGTTACATTGTTCTCACTTCAGGGTAAACTTCCATTTGTAGAAGAGCCCCTCACCCAGGGGGAGTGTTAAGACTCCCTCACAATGTGCACATTAGGTGAGATCCTGCCTCATGCCCTCCCTCGTTCTGCCATACATCATCCACCAGGGGTCCTCAAAATTGTGGCCCAAGGGCCACATGAGGCAGTGTGATTGTATTTGTTCCCGTTTTTTTTTTTTTTTTTTTTTTTTTTAACTTCAAAATAAGATATGTGCAGTGTGCATAGTTTTTCTTTTTTTTTTTTTTTAACTGTAGTCTGGCCTTTCAATTGTCTGAGGGATAGTGAATTGGCCCCATGTTTAAAAAGTTTGAGGACGCCTGCGCTCCACCTTGTTGGGAGGTTTTTGATTCCTAACTCAAAATCCCAATAGTTATAGGTCTGCTTAGACTTTCTATTTCTTCATATTAATCCCAAGTCATTTGCATGTTACTAGAAATTTATATGTTTCTTCTAGGTTATCCCATTTGTTGGCATATACTTGTTTATAGTAATTGCTTATAATTCTTTTTATTTCTGTGGTGTCTTTTGTAAGGTCTCATTTCTAATTCTATTTATTTGAATCTTCTCTTATTTCCCTGTGTGAACTAATAATTTGTTGCTTTTGTTTATCCTTAAAAAATTCTCAGTGTTGATTTTTTCCAATTATTTTTCTATTTTTTTTTCTTCTTTATTATTTCCCACCTATGGATAACTTTGGGATTAGTTTGTTCTTCATTTTCTAGTTTCTTGAGGAGGTATAAATTTAGATTATTCATTTGGATCTTTCTTCTATTGTAACATAGGCATCTATTACTATGGAATCCCTCTTATTACTGTTCTATCTGTAGCCAATAAGTTTTGGCAAATAATGTTTTTTCTTTTTTTGAGACAGAGTTTCACTATGTTGCCCTTGGTAGAGTGCTATGGTGTCACAGCTCACAGCAACCTCCAACTCTTGGGCTTAAACTATTGTTTTGCCTCAGCCTCCTAAGTAGCCTGTAGTCCTACAGGTGGCCACTGCAGAGTCTCACTTTGTCTTCCTAGGTAGACTGAAGTGGTGTCATAGCTCACAGTAAATTCAAACTCTTCGGCTCGAGTGATCCTCTCGCCTCAACCTCATGAGTAGCTGGGACTACTGGTGCCTGCTACAATGCCTGCCTATTTTGTTGTTGTTGTTATTGTAATTGTCATTGTTGTTTGGCAGGCCCAGGCTGGGTTCGAACCAGCCAACTCTGATGTATGTGCTACAAATGCCAAGCCGGTAAATTGTTTTTATTTTCATTTTTCTCAAGACATTTTCTAATTTCTCTTTTCATCTCTTCTTTGACATAATGGGTGATCAAAAGTGTTGTTTAACTTTTATACATTTGTATTTTTTTCAGATTTTCTGCTGCTACTGATTTCTAGTTTTAGTTCTCTGTGACCAGAAAAGTTACTTAGTATGATTTCATTCTTTTTAAATTAAGACTTGTTTTTTTGACCTAAAATGATATTGCTGCTACAGACTGTTACATGTATGCTTTAAAAGAATATATATTCTGGGCAGCACCTGTGGCTCAAAGGAATAGGGTGCCAGCCTCATATACCGAAGATGGCAGGTTCAAAACCGGCCCCAGTCAAAAACTGTAAAAAAAAAAAAAAAAAAAAAAGAATATATTTTCTGCTATGCCTGGGTGGAATGTTCTGAATATGTCTGTTGTGTTTATTTGGTCCATAAAGTTATTAAAGTCTCCTATTTCTTTGTCAATATTCCACCCAGTTGCTCTGTCCATTGTTGAAAGTGGACATTGAAGTCTATTACTCTTATTTTATTGTTGGCTATTTTTCCCTTCAGTTCTGCCAGTTTGCTTTATATATTTAGATACCTTGCTGGTAGGTGCATATGTGTTTATAATTATTATATCTTCCTATTGAATTGATATTTTCATCATTATATAATGCCTCTCTTTATCTCTTGTAACAGTCCTGACTGAAATTCTGTTTTGTGTAATATAAGTACATCACCCCACTCTCATTTGGTACATTTGCATGGTGTAGACAGAATATATTTGGATCTTGTTTTATAACCATTCAGTCACTTTATTTCTTTTGAAAGGGAAGTTTAATTCATTTAAATTTAAGGTGATCATTGTTAAGCATTTACTATTAATATTACCATTTTCATTGTTTTATATTTATTTTAGTTCTTTTGTCCCCCTTTTCCTCTCTGGCTTTCTTCCTTTGTGCTTTGTTGATTTGGGGGGTGGGGGATGGGCTATGATTAGATTTCTTTTTCTTTATAAATTCTATGGGAATTCTCTTTGTACATACTATAGGGCTTACAGAACATATATTATAGTCTATTTTAAGCTGATAGCAACTGAAGTCCATTATATACAAAAATCCTGCACCTGTGCTCTTTCTATTGACACCACAATGTACATCTATTGTATTGTGTATTCATTAACATTTTAGTATGGCTTTTAATACTTTTGCCTTTTTACTTTTATATAATAAAAACTGATTTACCCACAACCATTACAGTAATATAATACTCTGTATTCGTGTATATATTTACCTTTACCAGATTTCATGTGCTTTTATGCTACCATGTTGCTCTTTATCATCATTTTGTTTTGACTTGAAGAACATTCTTTAGCATTTGTTTAAAGTAGTTCTCACCATGATAAACTCCCTTAGCTTTTATTTATATTGGAAAGTCTTTATCTCTCCTTCACTGCTGAGGAAGAGTTTTGATGGGTATAGAATTTTTGTTTATTGTATTTTTTTTTTTTTTCTTTTAGTACTTCAGATGTATTATCCCTACTATCTGCTGATCTGCAAAGAGTCTGATGAAAGAGCTGCTAATGTCAAGGGGATTTTCTTGTATGGGAAAAATAAATTTTCCTCTGTTGCTTTCAAAATTCTTCTTGATTTAATACTCAACAATTACAATGTGTCAGTGTGCATTTCTTTGGAGTATTTTTACTTGAAATATTTTAGGCTTTTTAAATCTGGGTATTCATTCCCTTCCACAGAATTGGGAATTGGATCCATTGTCTTTGAATAAGATTTGTGAACCTTTCTCTCTATTCATCTTCTGCAATTTAGTCTTCTTGGTGGTATCCCCTAAGTACCTTAGGCTTTCTTGCTTCTTTTTCATTCTTTTATTTATCTAAAGACTGAATAATTTCCAATGACTTGTTTCTAAATTTGCTAATCTTTTCTTCTGTTTGAATCTCTTTTAAATTTGCTAATCTCTTTTCTTCTGTGTATTACCTTTTCAGTAATTTTTTTCTTTTGCTCAGTTATTCTATTCTTTTTTATGGTTTCTATTTATTGCTATGTAAATTTTCTTTCTTGGTTAAAATTCTAAGTTTTCTCATGCATTGTTCTCCTGACATCAGTAAGCACCTTTATGATAGTTATTTTGAATTCTCTGCTTGGTACCTTACATATGTCCATTTTGTTAGGGTCAGTATCTGAAGATTTATCTTGGTCTTTGTTTGGAATGCATTTCTTTTGTTTTTCATTTTGCTTGACTCTCTGTATTGGTGGCTGGGCATTAACCAACTACTTACCTCCCATAATCTTCGACTACTGCCTGACACAGAAGACCCTGCCAATTAGCCTTGTCAGAGATTCTGTTGCTTCTCAAATCTTTATACTAGTCCAATTTGAGTCCTTTATTCCTAATTACCCCAGTTGACTGGAGTTCTGAGTGCCACCAGCAGTCTGTCAAAAGCAAAAGAAAAGCCAATTTATCAGCCATTCTTCAGAAAAGTTCAGTCATTGAATGCTTTGTCAAGTCCTTCACTTCTGCAGGAAGAATCTAGGGGCTAGGGTTTTCATCTAAGTACTTTGTGATAATCTAGAAAAGATGCTATGTTGATCATCAACCCAAACCACTGTTCCTGTTCTCTCTGGCTTTTGGGCACTAGAGAATACCAGGTCCCATCAGTGCTCTTAAATAGGCTGGAAAGAAGCCAATCTTCTGGGTAGTCCCAGAGAAGTTGGGACATTGAACAGTAAGTATTCCTTTTTCCCTCCCCAGTGAGAAGCTGGGATCTAGGGATTTTTGTCCTAATCGTGAAGGTTTAGAAATTATGCCAAGAAGTTGTCTTTAATTTGCCCACAATTTTTTTTTTTCCCCCAGTTTTTGGCCAGGGCTGTGTTTGAACCCGCCACCTCTGGCATATGGGGCCGGCGCCCTACTCCTTTGAGCCACAGGTGCCACCTGCCCACCATTTTTGATGTGGCTAGTTTTTCATTCACCAGGGGTGCAGGAACCTATTAACTAGTTTCTTCATTTCTCACAAAGGAAAACTATCCATGAATTGTTATTGACATCAGTGTGTCTTAAGATGGAAGGAAGGAGGGTCCAGGGCTTTCTATTTCACTACCTTGCTAATGTCTCTTTCCTAAATTTGAGATTTGAAACTTGAGTTGTTAAAAACACAAATGCCAATTGGAAAAACAGGTTGTATAAATGATTAAAGTGGTAATTAGAACTAAGAGTCATAAAGAATTAGCAACTAAGAGTCATAAGGTTACCACAAAATGGAATAGCTACATCTCAACTCCAAAAGTCAGTCAAACAAGAAAATCTATGCAGGAACATAAATTTCTATGTGAGACATACTAATACTCATATCCTCCTATTGTTATAAGAAATTACCATAGATGTAGGGACTTAAAATACTCCTTTATTATCTCACAGTTCTGTAGGTCAGAAATCCCAGTACAACATGAGTCCTTTCCTTGGAATTTTTCAAGTCTGAAATCAAGATATTGGCAAATGTCATTTCTTTCTAGAAACAATAGGGATGAATCTGCTTCTAAGCTCATTCAAGTTTGGCCAAATTCAATTCTTTTTGGCTGTAGGACTGAAGTTCTTGCTTTTGGAAAAGGCAGTTTTTGCTATTAGAAGGTTGCCCACATTCCTTCTCATGGTCTCCGTGTGGTCTCCCTCAGACAACGGTGAGTTGTTCTCCAATGCTCTGAACATCTCAGACTTTCTCTGCTGCCACATCTCCATGCCTTTATAGGGAAAGTTCTTTGTTTTTAAATGTTACTGTGATTAGATTGGGTACCCTGACTGGACAATCAAGAGTCATTTTAAGATCTGGGTCATAACCTTAATTATACATGAGAAGTCCCTTTTTCTGAACAATGTAACATTCACAGAGATTAAGAGATTAAGGCATGGAATTTGGGGTGGGGGTCATTACTCTGCTCACCACAATCCCAAATCCCAAATATAGGCAGATAGTTATTAATGCTACATTTGTGGTCCATATGTCAGAGGCAAAATTTGGGATATCTAGTTTAGAAGATAAATGTCAACATAACCAATATTTGGATATATATTTTTAAATAGAATGCTCTTAAATTAACTAACACAAAGATAAACATATTATTAAGAAGAGAACAAATATTTAGTTTCATAGTCTTTGATCATATATACTTTTATTAGTACTATTATAGGTCAAGGTCCTTTAGCATGAAATTTGTTAATATTTGCATGACTGATAATCAATATTTGTTTGCAACTTTCCTATCTTCTGTAACACTATTAAGAGTTATTACTATTGTATACATTGGACTAAAGAGATTTTAAATAAGTTGTTTTCTTGCTGGGCTTCATTTCTATAATCTATTAAACATTTTTATTGGGTCAAGATATAAAATTAACATTAACCTACAGAGTAATTTGTCATTTGTTTGTTATCATTATGTTTTCTATGATAACATTAAAATATATTAGCATTAAATTTTTTCTTTCTTTAACATTTTATTTATATCTCATATCTTTAACCTAAATTTTAATGATAATTTTAAATGCTGATATTTTAAGAAGAAAGATGAACAGTAGGATTTGACAATGTTTGACAAGAGTGACAAGCTTACCACTTTGCCTTCATCATAGTTGCCCTTAAATACGTGTATCTCCTTATTTTATGGGAGGAAAGGTCTAAGCCAGGACACAGGCCAGGGTAAGGAACTATCTAGTTGGCTAATACCACACATAATGCTGAATTCCATCAGATTCAGCCGTGCTGCATTAGAAAAGCGTTACTTTTCCAGTTATGAGGCCAAGGGAGAAAACCAAAGTCCCTGTGATTCAAATTCAAGGGAAGAACCCTCAATCAGCTGGTTCCTAAGTGACTAGGCAGAGCAAAGCCCTCTGCCCATGGTACATGCAAAATGAGCAAAAAGTAAATTTAATTAGATTAAATCACTAGTTTCACTGGTTAATGGGGTTACTTGTTACTTCTAGCTTGTCTAACCTTCCCTTACTAATATATTCATTGTAAAGATAAAAAAACAGGGCTGTAGGGAGTGGAAGTGAATAGTTCAAGGTAACTGAGATTTGAACTGAAATTGAACACCTCTGACACCTCAGTGCAGAATCCTTATTATACTAATCTATTTGGTTTTAATGACCAAAGCAGAGTAATAAGTGATGGTGTTGGGAGTGGACATAAAGATTACCTAATGCAAACTTCTCTAAATTCCAAATGACAGATCATCTAGATATTGCTAAAAACCAGTGATGGATATCTCACCATTTCCAGAGTTGGTTTGGATAATTTGGATAATTGTCATTATAAGAATTTTTTTTAAACGACATGGCATTGTAAATATTGGAGCAACAAAACTAACCACCCGATCAATAATTTTTGAGCGCTTAGTATATGACAAACACTGTAGTTGCTTAGACAACATAATACTGAAAAACAAATATAGATACAGAGATTGCAGCCCAATGATGTGACAAATATATATTCATGAAATAATAATTAACCTAAATCTATGATCACAAAATTTGTAAGTTCTACAAATGAAAAATCTCAGCACAAAACCAATGACCTGACCTGACCTGACTGAGAAGCTTATGGGGAGAAAGAAAGGTACAATGCACTGGGATATGGCAACTTCCTGAGGAAGGACACAACTACAATTTGGACTTCACAAAAGCAAACAATGTAACCCAATTGCACATATCCTCAAATTAATCTGAAGTAAAAAAATAAAAGAGGGAGGTAGCAAGGACAACATACACATTTCTGGCTTGCCCATCTTGACAGATGAGAGCATCATTTCCTGAAATGTAGACACTGGAATAAGACCTAGTTTGGGGAATTGAAAAGAGTGAGGATAAGGAAATAATGCGATCCATGTGAGAGCATCTGGAGTTAGAAGTGTCAATACAACATCCAAACAAAAGTATATGCAAGAATGAAAGGAGACTTTGGAGGAGTAAATCTCTCTATAGAAAATCTTTTAAAGAAGAAGAAATTGGGGAATGACAACATTTTTACTTATGTGGAGCACAGACTCCCCCTGGCCATTCCTTTTGGGGTCCCTGGAAGCAGAGGCAGGGTGTTGAAGCTGAAGTTCAGAGCAGTTGCTCCTAGCACCTCAGTTTTCACATTTGCCAGTGGTGCCTGTCTGTTGGTTGATTGACCCTGTCAGTGCCAGCCTCAAAGAGCTGCTTGAGTCAGGATGCAGAGGAGGTTGACCTAATTCACACCCTTATCTTGCCATACTTCAGGCCAAGGGTGTTCCAGGACTAAATAAAGGGCTAAAATTCTGAATTTTAGAATCCAGCCAAAGGATTATCATACCAGCCTGTATCTTGTGGCTGTACAACCCGAGCCTTCTTTAGTGTCTCTAGAAAAACTACACAGCTGCCACTATTTGTCAATCTGTTATGATTTTCTTTTTATATTTTTAAAGAGAAAAAAGCCTTTAAAAGTTTTGCAATTAGAAACGTCAAAAGGCAATCACTGGCTCCTGACATCTGAATCAAAACAGTACCAAAAACATAGGATTTGAATGTATCAACAATCCAAGTTTTGGAAGCCAGCTGTCAAACAAGCTACGTGGCCTCAAACAAGTGATAAAATCATTCTGGGTCTCAGTATCATTATCTATAAAATTGGGCTAATGCCCCATTTTAGATTTTTGTGAATGGGAAGCAGTTTCAGTATGTACTGGTTACCAACATGGCTGAGTTTGGTAAGATAGAGGACACTCATGAGCAAGTCACACAAAGCAGGTTTATCAGTTACAGATAGTCAGCCAAGGACAGTAGAAGACTAGGAGTCACTGTGACCTGATAAAGCTGCTTTTACATGGCCCACTTACAGCATAGTTGAGGAAGACTGAAAAGCAGCCCCCAGCCTGGGCTTTAAACCTCAGAGCAATGTAACTATATAAAGCCCTGAAGGACATCCTGTTCCAGGAGTGAGCTGGCACAGAGCCTGAGCTGTTCCAGCTAGTTCTACCTTATCTTAAGATGTATTATGCCCACATTCTACTGTTATTCTTAAAAAGAGTAAGCAAGAAAGTAGGGAGAACTGAGTCAGTCCAAATGTACCTAAAGAATTGTTCGGTAGTGATAATTCTAATTAACATAAGGGCTTCTTTTTGGACGGCATTTGGAAGCCCAACGCATTTATAATCAACATTATCTTATAAACTAATTTGTTTCTGCCTAATCATGTAGAAAATAATAGCTACTTTCCTGTGCTTCATGAATATCAGTTTGTTTATTTTTCAGAAAAATCTATGTGGTATTTACTATAAATACCCTCATAGTTTTCCAGGTGAGAACACTGCAACACAGAGAATTGCTTGCTCAATGTCACAGAAGTTATGAATGAGGGCAGAAGGTTCTAAATGTAAATAGTCAGCCTTAGAAATCCAGATTCATATTTATTAAACGACAATGCCAAGGTCGTAAGATTAGAATGTCATTAAAAGTAGATACACCTATGTTCTGCACACCTCTTGATTTTAGGGTCAATATGAATGCTTGAAAGTGTTTCCGTAAAATTGCAAGTGCATCCTTCCTCAGCCAGGCTAGACGGGTAGAAATCTATGTTGCAGGGAGAGATTAAAGACGTAGGGCAAAGGTTTCTGGGAGATTATCAGAAAGAATGAATATTTTGACTAGTTAAAGACAAACTCATGGCTTTGAGGTATCTTGAAAGCACACTGAACTGGATGCCAGGAGACTTGTGCCCTAGTTCCAGCTCTACCGCCATGTATCATCTCACATCACATAACCAACTCTCCCTTGGTACTCTCATCTAAAATCAGAATTTGGGTGTAGAATCCAGATTAAATTAAATTAGACTGATAATTCTAAAGTTTCTCCCAGTTCTAATTTAATAGTATCACAGTGTTATATTAAAATAGAAAAGAGGAGGCAGAGCATGATGGCGGACAGGACGGACGTGTAGCCCACCTCTCCCGAGCCATCAGGAGAGATGAAAGTGTGTCTGGACCCTCCCCGACTGTGGATTATTGGTGTGAGACACTCAGCAGGAGACGCTCAGCAAAGTGGCGAACTGCTATATCTGAGGGGTAATTTAAAACCACAGACTCTGTTGTAGAGATTCTTCCCTGCCTGGCCAAGCCAGCCAGCAGGCCCCTCCCTTACGGAGGGCAACAGCTTGCAAATGCTGATAAAACCCAATTAACAAATATTTATTCCTGAACTGAGAGAGGCATCGAAAAGGAGAGCCACTCAAAACCACGGGGAACCAGGTTTTTGTCCTTTTGGACAATTGAAGGGAAGGGAGCCCACCCGGGAAACAGACATTTTGAACTACCCAAGCGTGGGCGCCCTCCCCCAGACCAGCAGGGATTGAGTAAGACTACAACATTCCTGCTAAAGAAAATTGGAGGGGGTTGGCAGTTCAGGCTGCCGCAGCAAACTGGCTGGTCCCAATCAAAAAGGGAAACTCTGAACCATAAAACTCAGAGTGAGGTCCCTGAGCCCTCCATGCGTGCAAACCGGATCCCGCCATGCCACCCGCGCAACTGGCTCCCGCCACAGCCGTGAACCCAGCAGCACCCACACACACACACAGCCGACACATTACTTAGGTGACAAACTTTTTTTTTTTTGTTAATTATAAATCATAGCTATGTACATTAATGTGATCGTGGGGAACCATACACTTGGTTCATAGATCATTTGACACATTTTCATCACACTGGTTAACATAGCCATCCTGGCATTTTCCCGGTTATTTTGCTAAGACATTTACATTCCACATTTGCCAAGTTTTACATATACCCTTGTAAGATGGATACGGTGGCTTTTTGTCATTCAGAAGTATACAGGGTTTTGTATTAGGATTCAATGTCCTAATTCTTCTTTTTCCCTTTCCAAGGCATTTTCTTTTTTTCTTTGCTGAAGACTATAGAACATCCATGGAGTAATAAAAATAAGATACAGGTTACAAAGGCTCAGAATCTAATAAAAACTCTTAGAGTAATCACTTTCTGATCTGTGATTCTGACTTCCCTTTTAGAAATTCCTGGAAGCCTCTGTAATTTCTGTTTTTGACCTTCCAGGTTGATGGTCAATCTTTTTATTTTGGCTCTGAGCATATTTCTTATCTTGTCCTTCTCAAAAATTGCTTTCCGTGTGTTTCTTTGTCTTGATATTATTTTGTAAATAATTTGAGAACCAAGGCTCAGGCTTCTCTGACCTTGACAGCCACCTGGAGCCTTGCACAAAGCCAGTTTGTGGCCATAGAACAAGTTATACGTACTGTCGCATTGTCTTTTGCTAACACGTAAGCCCAGGCACATACCCACCGGTGTACCCTGGGATCCTGCATCTAATAAGCACAGGCAATCCCACAAAGAGCCTTTCTGAATCTGACATCTAGAAATTTGCCTAACCTCCCCTTTTTCTCTTTACAAACCATATATATGTATAAAATACAAAAGCAATGTTTGTACATGATAGACAACTTTGGAAAAAAAGATAAGTATAAAGACAAAAATAAAAATGACCCATAAAACTACAGTCACTACTTCAGTGCAGATCTTCTGGCCTCTTTACTTCTACACATTGCGAATATTTGAAGAGAAGGATGTAGATTTCTTTAGCACTCAAAAAATCAAGGGCTACTATTGCTGTGATTGTAACATGCAGACAAAAAAGATAATACGATGTTTAGGAACGTGGCTGGGCAGGAACATGACCTTCGAGGTCAAATGCATCTGGTTCAAATCCCAGGTCTGCTACTCATTGGATGACCTTGGGCAAGTTGCTTCTGTGTTTCAGTTTCAACTGAGACAGAGGAACTGATACCACCTGCCTCCTAGGGTGGTTGGGAGTAACTAGACAATCTGATGTACATAAAGCACCTTAAAAAAGGGTTGCAAACAAAGTGCTCAATAAATGGAGCAGTTAGAGGGGGGCGGTGAGGAGGCGGAAGAGAAGTGGAGAGCACATATTTGGTACTTTCCTGTCGGTGACGCTATGTCACCTTGTCACCCTTGTTGGTGCCGCTATGACACCCCATCACTGCATGAAAGAATCAGCCGGAACACAGATTAGAAGTACAATGCTTGCAAGAGGTGGACTTCCCATAGGTGCAGGAAAGTCCTGAGTAATCTCCACCGTGGCACGTACTAGGATCACGTGCTTAATGGTCGCTACATGCCCTTTCCTCACGGGCTCGACGCCCACCCTGCTGCACCACAGTTATTCAAAGTATAACGCCTGCTCGCTAGCAATGACCTTATTAATGCATGCATTATATGGTTTGTAAAACAGGCTGCAGAACATCTCCATGCTGGTGGGAGATTGTCCTGCTCCCAGCGCCTTCCTCAAGAACCTGTGACCACTCTTACAAACCTGGTGCTCAGTCTCCTACACTTTGCATTCTTGGAACTGCTGTGCTCCTTTCTCAGTTCATTGCACAATTCTATTTCATATGCATACAATACCAACTTAGTATAAATATGTATCAAAATATTTCAAGAGAATGTTCAAAACAACAAAATTTGTAATACCTAGAAATAAAAAGACCTAAATGTCCATAAATGGTAAAACTGACAAATAAGTCCAAGGAAATATAGAAAATAGGAAGGCAAGACCTTTCTACTGGGTGATCACTAAGAAAGTAACACAAAATTGTTCGACAACTAACTGGGTAAGCTTGTGTGTATTACCTTACGAACTTCAGTAGGGGATTGTGAATTCCATCCTTTGCCATTCAAAGTAGTTGGAAGGTATCATTTCACACAAGGGATGTACAAGGAATGTACAAGGTGGGGTACCAGCTCTTAGTGACAGAGGGAATTACTGTCACATAGTGAAGGGGTAAAAATAGTGGGAGGAATACAGAAGATGAATCTGTCCCTAATGCAATTACATCAAAGGATAGCACATAAATTTCTACTCACCTGCCAATTCCAGTTGTTTGATGAAGACTGTCTAGAAGACCACCTTAAGAAAGATTCCTAGGGCACCCCAGGCTTGGGGAGAAAGAATGTAGTGATTAATTAGTGATTTCTGGGTTTTTTCTTTATGTTGTTGTTGTTTTTTGAGACAGGTGTCTTACTCTGTCACCCAGCCTAGAGTACTGTGGACTCAGCCTAGCTCACAGCAACCTCAAACTCTTGGGCACAAACGATCCTCCTTCCTCAGCCTTCCAAGTAGCTGGGACTATAGGTACCCATCACAACGCCTGGCTAATTTTTCTATTTATGGTAAAGGCAGGGTCTCACTGCTCCTGAGCTCAAGTCATCCTCTCGCCTCAGCCTGCCAGAGTGTTAGGCTTACAGATGTGAGCCACCGTGCCCAGCTGTCTATTTAATTTTTGAAAGAGCATAGTGGCATGAGCACCATATTTGCCGACTTCAGATTCCCAACATTAACTAAATTGGATGCTTGAAAAAGACTAATGTCTTCAAGAAAGTATTTGTGAGCAATGATCATAACAATAGCTTACATTTATCAAGTACTTACAGTGGGCCAGCCAGCATTCTAAGTGCTTTGTATGTATTAACTCAATTAATTCTTACAACAATTTGATGAGGCAAGTACTATTACTATCATCCCCATGTTAGAAATATGTGGGTCATTACAAAAGTTTTGAGATACACAAAAATCAAGAAACATAAAATCCGCACAGACAGAAGCGAGTGAAACCCTCCCAGCACTGATGAGCTGAGCAGGGGGAAACATGCACAAGTGAATCAGAAAGGGTGCTATCAACCACGTTTCTTGAAAGTGAAACAATGGACCATAACACAGTCTGTCTCAAAACTTTCATACTGACCTGCATAAGAAACGTAAGTCACCTCCAAAGTGTGGGCTCACCTTTGCAGTGGCCTTCTCTTGTGTTTGGGCTCTTGTGTTTCAATTTCCAACTCTGCTCCTGTCACAGTCAATCCTCCTCCCCCTCTTTAGTGTTCTCCTTGCTACCTGTCATCGTCTAACTGATATGTGTTATTTATTTATTTATTTGTTTATTTATTTTTTTTTTTTTTGAGACAGAGGCCCTGGCTATCGCCCTGGGTAGAGTGCTGTGGCATCACAGCTCACAGCAATCTCCAACTCCTGGGCTCAAGCGATTCTCCTGCCTCCGCCTCCCAAGTAGCTGAGACTACAGGCACC
Source organism: Loris lydekkerianus (assembly GCA_963574355.1). NCBI lineage: Eukaryota > Metazoa > Chordata > Mammalia > Primates > Lorisidae > Loris > Loris lydekkerianus. The sequence continues at coordinate 23,731 of CAUYPK010148095.1, forward strand.
CGCCACAATGCCCGGCAGCTATTTTTTGGTTGCAGCTGTCATTATTGTTTGGCGGCCTGGGCTGGATTCGAACCCACCAGCTCAGGTGCATGTGGCTGGTGCCTTACCCACTTGAACCACAAGCACCGAGCCTATTAGTTATTTTTTTTATTGCCTATTTTCTCCCACTAGAATATAAGCATTTGAGGGCTGAGATGTTTTTGTTTGTTGTGTTTACTGCTATATGTTTAGCAACTTTCCTAAGTCCCTGCTGGGCACATGGTTGGTGCTCAGTAACTGCTATGGAGTGAGGCTTAGAGGAATGAAATCCCTCAGTCAGACAGCTACTATGTGGTGAGAGGTGGGAGGGGGCATTTCATGGTTGTCTTTCTTTTGGGAAGCTGAGAAGGATGCCACATGTGACAAAACCCAGAAGGTACAGAGAATCTGAGGCTGAAAGATTTGGACAGTAAAGTGGAAAAAGAGCCAACAAGCCTTCAAAACTGACAAAGTAGGTGCAACCTGGGTGTGAGGTGTCAGGTCTTCAACCCTGGCGGGGCTACTGTTGCTAAGAGACGGGTGACTCATGGCAGCCCAGCGGGATGCAAAGAACCCATGCTCCCAGAGCAAGTTTGGAGCACGCTGGCCCAAGCCACACATCTCCAGGGATTTTTTTTTTTCAAGAACTAAATAAGCTGGGGGATGCTGTCACCACGTAGAAACTACTGGAGGCTTCTGCCAATGACATACAAAAGAGAGAAAGAAGACAAGGTTGAAAGCTGGCAGAAAGCGGGCTGGAAGAGGTAAGCCAAGTTCCCTTTATGAGACAGAATGGCTCCCAGGCTGGAGCCAGGGCTTGGCTGTCTTTCTGGAAACACTCAGGAAGAACCATCCTGGACACTGGCAGTGCTATGTACACCGTCTGGGGCTGGCCTGCCTGATTTCAGGGCAGCTGCTGTGGGCATGATGATGGGGCGATGTAGCAGGGGCTGTAGAACATTCAAGTCACGGAACCTGCTCAGAAGCCTTCTGGTTATGATTTGGTTTCCTGGGTATCTCAGCTTGAGTGAGACCAAGCCCAGTTAAGCAGAAGTTAGTGGGCCTGCAGCCTTGGAGGCTGAGGTTTCCGGAGTGAGCGGGGCTGATGTGAGCGGACTCTGAGGCCTGCCCATCTGTCTCTGAGCCTCCAAGCCTGAGGACCCTCCAGTGAACCCCCCAGAGGAAGGTGGCTTCAGGAGGCTTGGGGGACTGCCGGCCTTCACTCCCAGGTCGTGTCCAGACTCACACTTATTGACACTCAAGGTTTGTAAGAAGGTCCATGTTGGGCACCGGAGTCCCGCATGCTTCCAGCCCCTGTTACTTCCTAGATAATCCTGCCCTTAATGTCCCATTGCCATCTGTTGAGGCCCCATCCAGGGACACAGGATGTGCAGACTTCACAGGAACTCTTCCCCTGTCAGTGCCTGGGAAGCTGTGTTAATTTCCTGTTGCTGTTGTAGCAAACTACCAGATAATCATTGTCTTGAAACACTTATTCTAAACACAATGCAAATTTGTTATTTTGCTGTTCTGGAGGTTGGAAGTCCAACACGAGTCTCTCTGGGCTAAAATCAAGGTGCTGGCAGAGTTCAGGGGTTGCTCTGCCTGCGAACCTTGGCTCACGGACCTTCCTCCCTCTGTAAAGCCAGTAACAGTGGGTTGAGCCCTTCTCACAGTCTCTGACTTCTCTGCCCCGTTCTCCACCTTGGAGAGAAGAGAGAGTTGAGAGTTGATTATACTGAGCCTGCCAGGATCTCTCTCCACTGTTAGGTCAGCTTAATTCCATTGGCAACCTTAACTTACCACGTAATTTAACATATTCCCATATACATAAATTTGCCATGTAATTTAACATATTCACAGGTTCTGGGGATTAGTACATGGACATATTTGGAGGGGGCAGTGTTGTGTCCACCCCATAAACCCTGAGGAATATGTCAGGATCCACACAAAACCTCCCTGGCTGCTGTTGGTCACTTCAGCTAGCCATCTCTCCCCTCTTACCTCTGGCCACCTGGGGACTAGCATTTTTGAGGTACACAGTATCCTTTGGCCATTGCACCCCCAGGGTGGCCCCAAACATCACAGGGTGAGAACTTTGTCACTGTGACAGCTGGCATCAGAGGTCCTCTTACCTGGGGAAACACCCTGACAACCCTTGGGTAGACAGTGCACCAGAGGGCATGGTATCGGCACGAGCCTGGGCCACCACTCAGAGGCTTCAAATGCCCTGAGGGAGGCTAGAGGAGGGGAGAGAGAAGGGTCAGGAGAGCAGGGTGGGGAGAGGAGCCTGCCTGTGAGAGGCTGGGTCCTATGAGACCAGGTGGCCATGGGCCATCAGCTGTGACGATGACTAACAGCCCAAAGTTCACGTTTTTGTGATGTGAAATCTCCCTCTCAGAAGTGCCTAGGCCACCTTGTAGGCAGGGGGTCTTGGTGGGACCAGGGAAAGAAGCAGACAAGCCAGGGTGGCCAGATGCACCACGGTAAAAGCAGAGGCTGGTGGCAGAAGGGACCTGGAGGTATCAGCAGCCCTGCCCTGGGAACTCACAAAAAACGTGAGCAGGCTTTAGACATCTCCAGACATAGAAAGAACATCCCACAGAGGGCCTTGGTCTTCTCCACCCAGCACACCAGGCCTGGCCAGATTGCAGCTGACTTCTGGGTCTCACGGCTGAGACCAGGACACACCTTTTAATCAACTGTTACAAGTGGACAATGAAAGCTCTTTAACACAGAGTAACCACTGGTCACTAGCTTTGTGGCTCCTGGCACTTGAGCTTATACCTACCTTGGGCTCTCCCTCTTTCTGCAGGGCCTGGCCCACTGTTCCGTGGAGGGTTTTCCCACAGCTCCCACTGCAGCTCACTAGGTCATCTTTACATAAAATCTAGTAACAGCCCTCCATCCCCAAATGTAATCTTCTCTAGGTCTAATGAAAAGGGGAAATGTTTTTCTCAATCTTAGTTTCTCAGCTCTTAGAATTTTCTCAGTTCTCAAGATTCCAGGCAGCTGCAATTTGCAAATGGTGCAAAGTGGAGCTGTCAGCATTTTATATTCTTCTGGGTCAAAGGGTAGGCTATTTTTAAGGCCCTGGGTACTTGTTGCCAAATTGCCTTCTAGAAACCACATGAGGATGTCCTCTTCCCTAGACCTCTGCCAACACGAAGCTTTGCCAAGCTGATGTGAAAAAAAATCTGTTTCATTTTCAGTTCTTTGATTACGTGTGAAGATATGTTTTAAAAATATGCGTGTTACATCTTTTGAATGGTATTAGTAATAATGAAAAGCCTGTTTCAAATGTCATGAAATCTGTATTTAGATGTGAGAAAAAAATTTCGATTTATGTGAAGAAGGGAAGGTTTCGTTATTTGTATAGCTTTTGTGATGAGGATTAAGGCTGAGGGAGGAGAAAGAAGAGAAAAAGGAGGAAAGCTAGAAAAAGAGGAAAGAAAAGAGAAGAAAAGTGGAAAGAAGAGGTAAAAAGTTAAAAAATACAATTGATTTGGGTCTTGTCCTAGGGGGCCATGCCTGGGAGACAAGCAATACAAAACAGCATCTAAAACAGTAACCAAGCCAAGTGTGGTGGTTCCCACCTGTAATCACAGCACTCTGGAAGGCCAGGCCTGGAGGATTGCTTGAACTCAGAGTTCAAGACCAGCCTGAGAAAGAGTGAGACCCTGTCTTTACTATAAATAGAAAAATTAGCTGGGTGGTGTGGTGGGCCTGCCGGCCCAGCTACTCAGGAGGCTAAGGCAGGAGGATGGCATCAGCCTAAGAGGTTGAGGTTACTGTGAGTTAGGCTGAGTCCATGGCATTCTAGCCTGGGCAAGAGAGTGAGGCTCTGCGTTAAAAAAAATGAAATTAAGATAAAATAAAATAAAACAAGTCATGTCTGTAATTCCAGCATTTGGGAGGCCAAGATGGAGTGGATTGCCTAAGCTTACAGGTTCGAGAGTAGCCTGAGCAAGCGTTAGACCCCCCCCCCTCTAAAAAATAGCTGGGCCTTGTGGCGGGTGCCTGTGGTCCTAGCTGCTTGAGAGGCTGAGACAAGAATGTCACTTGAGCCCAAGAGTTTGAGATTGCTGTGAACTTCACGGCATTCTACCCAGGGTGACAAAGTGAAACTCCATCTCAAAAAAATATAATAAAAATAACATAAAATTAAATTAAATAAGCTGCAATAAAGTCACAAAGTTGAGTACCAGATTTTATCAGGAAAGAGGTAGGAATTGGTTTCATTCCCTGCAGCTAAAAATGTAACCAGATCCCCAGTGGCACCGGGCAACTTAGACACAGTCCTCACCTGCCAGCGGGATCTTTAATTCTGCCCTTCATGCTGGAGCACAGCCAGCTGGCAGCAGTCCCAGGTACGGCCACCGGGCCTGAGCTTCGCTGCGTCAGCACACCCGAGTTCTGTCTCCATCCCACCTGTGCTAAGGTCGTTTCCTATCACTGTTGTCAACACTCACTTTTTCCCATTCTCCATTCACATTTACAAAACTAACCTCAGTAAAATGGTCCCATAACTAGCAAAATTACAGTGGTACAGACCAAGAGGAGGCTGATATGCAAACTGAGTAGCTAGTGGCTGGGCAGGGGCTGGCAGGTGTCAATCTGTGGTCTGGCCATGTGTGACAGGGCTGTCAGACAGCTGGACACTCAAAAGCCAACACAGGAAAATCAGCAATGGGGTTAGTTCAGCAGGAACCCATGACAATTCTTATTTACTTTGGGGGCTCCCTAAAGTAGGAAGTGACTAGGAGATTCTGCTCTCTAGTTTGGGGGAGCATCTCAAAGAACCCCAATGGAGTTCTAAAGAGCCACACTGAGTGCCCAGCAGCCATGGTGGTCTTTCTCTGGGGCCTGCCCGCCAGAGCTGCAGCAGGTATCCCCTGAGCCCCTGGAACACCCTGCTTAGCTTTGCACCATCAACTTCACATTACGTGTGAAGATATGTTTTAAAAATATGCATGTTACATCTTTTGAATGGTATTAGTAATAATGAAAAGCCTATTTTAAATGTCATGAAATCTCTATTTAGATGTGAGAAAAATATTCGATGCTTTCAACTTCCGCAACTTAATGCCAGCTGTGTTTCATCCTGCTCTCCCCGTACCCACTCACGTTTATCTCGTGCCATCTTGGCCCAAGACCTCAGGTGCACCCCTTTCAAAAAGAACACTTCCCACTCTCTGCTTTCTTATGATATAAAGGACAAGAAAAACCACATATATATACACAGCATATAACACGATGTTTTGATATGTGTATCCACCATGAAATGATTAAATCAGGCTGATAAACACGTCCATCGCCTCACATAGTTATCTGGTTTTGAGTGTGGTGGGAACATCTGAGATGTACTCTTTTAGCAATTCCCAAGTACACAGCACATTATCAACTGTGGTCGCCATGCTGTATGGTAGACCTCCAGAACTGATTCCTCCTGTCTCACTGAAGCCCTTTGACCAACATCTCCTCATTCCACACGCTCCCCAGCCCCCAGCAACCCCCATTTTACTCTCTGCTTCTCTGAGTCCAACTTCTGCAGATTCTACACATAAGCAAGGTCATGTCTTTCTGTGTCTGGCTTAGTTCTCTTGGCATAATGTCCATGTTCTCGAAAATGACAGGACACAGGCTGAATAGTGTTTCATTGTATATATATCCCACATCTCTTTAACCATTCATCTGTTGATGGACACTTAGGTTGATTCTATGTTTGAATATTGGGCACTTTTTAAAGCACACCCCAGGCCATCATCACAGCTAACAAAATTAAAAGTCAATCTTTAACAACATCCACCATAGAATCCATCGTCAGATTCCCCCCAGGTTTCTAAAAGTGTCTTTTTATGGCTGGTTTGTTCTAACCAGGACCCAAACGAGGATACACGGTATATTCTTTAGCACTGTTCCCCCCCCCCCCCTTTTTTCTTTTCTTTTCACATCAGTGATTCGTTGAAGAAACTAGGTTGCTGTCTGGGGACATGTTGTAAACGCACAGCAAATAAATGAAATTCTAGCGGTGCGCTTTGAATGTTCTCCCCTCCCAGGGCAGTACCTGCCTCAGGTCAGTCATTCTCCCTCAGCTCTCTTTCTCAAATCTCAGCCACACCCCCACCCCTACTCTGTTCTGTGAATTTGGCCTTCCTCTCCTCACCCCTACCATTTATGCACAAGTCACCTTAGCCGTCCTGTCTTCTTTACTCTCCTGTCTGCTCTGTCCTCAAAGGGGATTTGTCTCAAAGGAAAGCTGGAGACCGAGCCTGGCAGATGTGATTCCTTCCTCTAGAGCAGTGTTTTTCAGCCTTTTTTTATCTCATGGCATACTTGAACCTGTAGTATGTAAATTATGTTGATTAAAAAAAAAAAAAAAGAGTAAAAAAGAATACACTTAATATACTTACTGTGTTTTGAACTTCTTTCAAAATAATTTAATTAATAGTTCTTTTGAGACAGTCTCACTCCGTCATCCTGGGTAGAGTGTCTTGGTGTCATCATAGCTCACAGCATCTTTCAACTCTTGGGCTTGAGCTTCAGCCTTCCCAGTAGCTGGGACCACAAGTGCTTGCCATGATGCCCAGCTAGCTTTTCCATTTTGAGTAGATACGGGGTTTTACTCCTGTTCAGCCTGTTCTTAAACTCCTGAGCGCAAGCAATCCTCCTGCCTCGGCCTCCCAGAGTGCTGGGATTATAGGCATGAGCCACAGGCCCCAGCCTTAATTAATAATCTTTAACATTTTTCACAGTACACCAGTGTGCTGTGGCACATCTGTTGAAATCACTGCTCTGGATGCTGGTGGGAGAAAAGAAGGAAGCTTCCAGCTTGCCTGCTTGCTCCTGTTCATAGAGGATTGGGGAGAAGAATATGGGGGACCTTTACCTGGCTCTTCCCCAGGCAGCGAATACCTGGGATGGTGTCTCAGTTCATCTGTGCTTCTGCAGGGCCTAGGACAGTGCCTGCTACTTGCAAGACATCAGGAATGCTTCTTGGATTGCTGAATGGCCATTAGGAGAGCAGGCAGTGGACCTTCTTGCCTTTGGGACAGTAGCTTGAGACAAAGTCTCAGTCTGTTGCCTGAACTAGAGTGAGGTGCAACTTCCAACTCCCAGGCTCAAGCCATCCTTCTGCCTTAGCCTCCTATTTTTTCCACTCTAGAAAGATTTTCTTCACCTCCAGTTAAAGCAAAACATTTTGCACGACATCGTTGTTGAATCATCCTCGTTTTCGCTCTGAGTGTTAACTCCTGTGCTGTGTGTCACAGTCATCTCTGCTGTGGGCAGCATTTCCCTCTGGGGTAACCTGAAGTGGGTACTGGAATCCGAGTCCCCACTGTCCCCGCTGACTCCCCCTTTCGAGGTTTCTTCCTTCGCTGCCACACCTGGGTTTGCCCAGAAGCTGAGTCTCCACTCTGGTGAGGCAGGTGCACATCTCAGTTCATGACTCATGTGTGCAGGACCATCACTTCTTTATTTTTTTTAGGTCATTAGCTCATGAAAGTCCCAAGGAAGGTCCTTTGATCGTGTGTGGGAGGGATGTGGGTTTGCCCCAGTCCAGCATCCAGTCATAAGTAATTTCCATCACTGTCCTGTGAAGTCTCCCCTGTCCTCTCTGGAATCCAGATAGCACAGGATGCTGCTGGGAGTCAGGAACGACAGAGGGAGTCTTCCTGGAGAGGGTTCTCACCCGACTGTTTCTGCTGGTTCTGCCCCTGGAGTAGGGCCAGGGAGAAGAGGGGCAGCCTGGGGACCCCACAGCTGGCCCACCCCTTCCTAATACAGACCCCTATCAAGAGGCCAGCTCTTAGCTCTCCAGGTCCTTGTTGCCTCTGCTGTCTCAGTCCCCTGGGCTGAGGATGCCCAGAGATGAATTTGGATATCTCTGTTCATTCCAGAAAATTCCTGAGCTCAGATCTCTCCTCACATCCAAGCCCCTCTGCCCCAGGGAGGGGCTATTGGGAGAGGGAAGGACATGCCCAGAAAGGAGTGCCGTACCAAAGGGCACTGGCCAGCAAAGCTCCAGGGAAGGCTCTGGACAGGGACACAGCCAAGGTGCTGTCCCATGGGCCCAGATGCAGCCTAACATGGGCAGACTCAGGCTGTAAAGGGGCCTTGCCCTGGCTCTAGCCCAGGCATGGCCTAGGACTGTGTCCACTGTGGCTTCAGTTTACAGAGTGCTACAGTGGCACAGCTGTGCCTCAGACAGGACTTCTGGCCCTCTCTGTTTCTATCTCTCTTTTTCTCCTTCCCTGTCTGATGATGATATGAGCTGATAATAGGATACTCCTAACTCAGGTTGGGGGTCTGGGAAAGCCTTCTGGGGGGGGAGGGTGTTATTCCACCTGACCCCTGAAGGACAGGAAGACAAAGGGGCACGTGATCCAGAGCCAGAGGTGGGACTGGGACCACATTTATCCCCGAGCTTCCTCCAGCCACAGTCCTGTTCTGCTTGGTGAGACCATCAAAAATGGGGAAACTCATCAGGTACAGCGGTCCTAGTTGTCAAGAAATGGTGTAGGGACAATGATAGACACACTTCTGGCCATGGCAGGGGTGCTGGGAACACATGGACATGGGAGGACGCTCCAGGCCGAGTGTCCTAGGTCTGGCCTGGACATGTCCTAGGTCTGGCCAGGTGGGAGAGGGGCAGGTCCCCCGTGACACCTCCTTGGGTTCAGTTTGGATGCTGGGGAATTCCTGGCACTTGTCTTTTTTCCAGCAAAGGGTCCTGCCCACTGTGGGTCCCAGACATTCAGAGGGCAGCTGCAGTTGGCCACCAGTATCCAGCCAGGGTGGGATGGTGCTCCTGCAGCCTCCCTGGGGGCACCTATAAGGTGGGGTGCAGGAAAGCGTTTGGCTAGAGGTGGAGGCTGTCTAGGGGGGCCTTTTTGAGCCTGGTGCCCTCTGTAGCCTCCCAGTTCCCTCCCCTGTGAGGCCCCTCCTGTGATTTGTCTGTACCTATGTCATTGTGTATGTGCCTATGGGAACACAAGCATGTGTGTGAGTCTGGGGGCATGACGTGTGTGTGCATGTGCTTCCGCGTGTCTTTGGATGAATTTGTGTGTGAGAGCATGTGTGTACCATGGGATATTTTTGTGTGTCTCTGGGTATGTGTGTTGGCATCTGGGTGGGTGTGCATAGTTCTAGCTGTGAGCCCATGAAGGTCCAAGGGAAGACCACAACACACAGCACAATTATTCAGGACCCCAGGACTGAACTAATTGGGCATAACCCCCTATGTATTGGCCAAAAAGAGTTGCCCATTTGAGGCTCCCCTGGAGCTAATTGTTATGAAGGAAAAACGTCCTGATGGAGAAAATAATGAACAGGCCCATGGAGACCCATCCTCCTTCTCTCCCTGGGCCCCTAATCCGGCCAGGAGCCTACACTGACGGGCCCTGGGACCACACATCTGGTTTTCTGAGATGGGCCTGTCTCCGTGTAACTCAAGGCTCCTTCTCTGATGTGTTCCAGACATTCCCGTGTGCTGGTGACCAAGCACAGCAAAAGGAACACACGTCCCTTTGTCTGACCATGGCGCTGGGAGCCTTTTCCTGGAAATGTGGTCTCTGTGGTGCTGAAACCAAGGTGCCTGCCAGCCATCTCTGAGGGAGAGAGGAAAAGTCCTCACTGCCCCTGGTGTTTCCTCCTAGACCCACATGTGTCTGACACGAAGGAGCCTGTGTGTTGTTTGTCCAGGTGGGGGTGCAGGTGGTACTTGTGTGCACCCTGAGACCCAAGAAGCACCTTGGGTCCAGTCAGGGAAGCAGGGGTCCTGGGTGGGGTGGAGGGGCCAAAACCCAACAGGATAACACCTTTCCCTGGGGTTTGGGTCGGGGTGAAACCTCAGACTGAAGAGGGGGGCCAGTCGCCTGAGCTCCCTTGCTGATCTGTACCAGCCAGTTCATCTACCTTGTCAGGGAACCCAGCACATGCAGAGTTCCCTCAGAATCCCCTCAGTCCTGGGCAAACCCAAGCAGGTGATCCCCATCACCCCATCCCAATTAGCAAACAGGGCCATGCTGACGAGTGGGCTTAACCATCCCAAGGGGGCTGGCTCTCTTGCCCAGGAGGTGAGTCCCAGAACCCCAGTGTGTTGTGGGGGTGGGGAAGGGAGCATTGGGGGTGGGGGTGGGGGCTGACCATCACAGGCTGGCCAGGCCTGGGTTTCCCCAGGTCTTTCACTGGCACCAGGAGCTCAGTGGAGACACACTGTTGACAGTGGCTGGTCATTTCACTTTTGGCCTCTGGGCTTACATCCATGAGGGCTGAGACAGTGGCTGGTGACCCACAGACATGGAATTTGAACTCATTTTACTGCTTTTGGTGAGGGAGGCTCAGAGAGGCCCTGGCCCTAAAGCAGACCAAGGACTTGTGATTGCAGAGCCAAGGCTGGGTTAGAAATCACCACGTCCTGTCATCCCAGGAGGGAGGCAGGTGTGCTTTTGTGTTTTAGGGTACAGGAAGAGAAATAGCCAGAGCAATGAGGTGTCCCCAGGCGGATAGAGGCAATCTGGTTAATTAGCCCCCTAGAAGGAGAGTTTATAAAGTGGACATGGAAAGCCGCCTGACCCCAGTTGATAATGTAGGTTGGGGTTAGGGGAGTAGGGCCTGACAAGGAGTGACTGCAGCCTGACCTAGCATTTGTGGGGTGACTGGAAACTTTACAGTGGCTGTGGATGTGACCTCAGAAATTCAACTCAGGGACTTTTGAGGCCGAACTCCAGTGGGAAAGGCCTGGCAATTGTCTCCCCTAAAGGACCTAGCCCCCCAGCCGATACCCCCTTTTTATCTCAGGGCTCACACCCACTGCTGCCACGGCCCCCATCCCAGGGGTGCTGGCTAGGGAGTGGGCGCACTCCAGGCTCAGGTACTGCTGTTCCTCCTCTGTGAGGGGTGGGTCTGGCCATGAGGAGGGTCCAGGCCTGCCAGGAAAGATACATTGAGTCCCCGGAGTCCAGCCACCTGCCTCTAGGGTGGGCATGGAGAGCCTGGGAGACATTTTCTCTGGCCTGTGGACATCTCTGAGGAGGGCACTGCCCAGTGCCATAGGACAGCCCCCAGGTGGCTGAAGACTCCCTGTGGATAGGGGGGCTCTTGGAGCTGCCCGGCAACTACCCAATGTGGTCTGCTCCCCATACCCAGCAGGTCCCCTTCATGGAGGTTTCCAGGAAGGCTCAAGGGAGAGGAGATGGGGGGACAATCAAACAGGCTGCCCAGGTGGCTGGAGGTAAGAGAAGAGCCAGGCAGGCAGTCAAAACCCAGGAACAGTGAAGAGAGGGGGCCTCTGGGAGGAAGAAGGTGGTGAGAGCAGGGCAGGGGCATAGATTTCAGGGTGCTGCAGGCTCTCTGGTGAGGAAGCAGCTGGTGGGAGGTGGGACTTGGCTGGGCTAGTGAGCCCGTGATGGGTGTGCTTCTTTGCTGGAGGCCAGGAGGTGATGTGCTTGGGGAGTGAGATGAGAGGCTGGTTTGGGATGATGGGCAGAAATTTTAAGAGATGAGGTCTCACGCAGATGCAGCCAGGCAGCTGGAAGAGACAGGGAGAGGCCAGATGGGTGGGGGCCCCGCGCGGAGCCTGTCCTTGTAATTAGAACCTTTTTCAGTTCAGAGCTTTGGGTATATCATCTAATCAAGAGGTCTCTGTACTTTGGTCTTATAAATATTCATACCATGTTCTTCTCATTTAGAAGAGGTGTAGATCCAATTATTTTAATGAACTTTGAACACTTTTCCTTCCATAATAGCTTTTCTTCCGTGTAATATTATGTGCATTATGTAACAGAATTGAATGCATCTTTACTGATCTCTCTAATTTAAAAATTATATAATATGTAAATCAAGACTGCTGGTCACCTTAGGTTATAGAACAAGTATCCATCCAGTTTGTAATTTTCTACCTTCAAACCTATAGAGTAGGGAATGAGTTTTTATTCTTGCAACATCCTCTGACATTTTCCCTGCCCTCTCAATACCCCCATACACAGCAGGCTCCCCAGGAGGCAGATTGGCTGGGCTGGTGGTGGAGGTGAGTTTCTCGAGTTTCTCCAGAAACCTTTGCCAGTTGTTGGTTGGGGTCAGACAACCAACTGCTGCTTTGTGGGACCAGGGGCCAGAGCTTCGTGCCTGAGAATCCAGAGTTTTCTATGAGGCAAGACACAGGAGGAGGGCAGTTGAGGTGCAGAGTGGCCTCAGACAGGGCTAAGGCTGGGTTGGGGCTTCCCCAAGACCACCATTTGGGGGGGATTCCTTTGACCTGTTGGGGCATTTTCCACTAGCTTAGTGGCCTGGGGGTGTGGCAGAGAAAGGGCAGGGACTGGCCCCGTTTGGGGGTGTCCTGGGCAGAGGGGGAGAGGAAAGAGGACCTTCAGGGGCAGAGGGGCCCCAATGGGGTGGGAGCCAGTGGGTAGGGGGTGAGAGTAGCAGAAGGTGGCGTTGCAGGACTGGATTGCAGGGGCCTGGGTGCTTGTGGATACAGGAGGCGTGGTTGGACAAGTCTGGACTCAGGTGCCATCACCCACATCCAAAGCCAGCTCTACTCTGCACTCATGGCACACACCTGGGCACATTACTCAGCTCTCTGTGCTCATTTCCTCCCCTGTAAATGAGGCTGTTGATAGTGATAGTTGTTTGGAGGATGAACTGGTTTTATTTATAAAGTGTGGCCCACTGACTGATACTTAGGACATGCAAGGTAAGCAGTGGGGGGTGCTGTCACCGTCTGTCAGGAAGTCTCATTGAAGGGTCAGGAGGATGGGAGGTGGAACTGAAAACTCAGCCAGCATACCATTCTCCCGGGAAGACAGCTGACGGCATGAGCTGCAGAGCTGCAGACCTCTACATTTGGGACAGGAGGCTCTCGGACAAAGGGCTTTGCAGGAGAACGAGGAGGAGGGGGCAGCAGGGGTGAGGGCCAAGGCAGTCAGGGACCACCTGGGAGCCCTCACCTATCAGGCCCTGGGTACTGCAGGAGAATTTTTTTTTTTTTTTTTTTTTTTTTTTAGACAGAGTTTTATTATGTCGCCCTTGGTAGAGGGCTATGGTGTTATAGCTCACAGCAACCTCAAACTCTTGGGGTTAAGCAATTCTCTTGCCTCAGCCTCTCGAGTAGCTGGAACTACAGGCACTCACCACAACACCGGGCTATTTTTTGGTTGCAATTGTCATTGCAATTTAGCAGGCCTGGGCCAGGCTTGAACCTGCCAGCCTTGGTGTATGTGGCTGGCTCCTTACTCACTGAGCTATGCCCACCGGGCCTGCAGGAGAATTTTTATCTTCCATGTAGGATTTTTTTTTAAATCAAAATTAAATGAAAGATTTCACAGGAACAAAAGCACATGCTATAGTATTATACCCAAATCAACAATTTCCATGCAGCAAAACAAAGATACAAACATCTCCCCTACATAAGAGTGGGTGGGAAAGGATGGAGTAGGGTGGAATCACTTACGGTAAGTAAGACAGATAGAAACTCCGCAGTGTTAAGCCTCCATGGGCAGGTGGGCAAAGGAAAGAGTATACAAAGGAAAGAGTATATGCAAAAGGAATCATGAAGAGAATATGCATATTTCAAAAGGGTCCCTCATCTGGACACCTCCTCTCCCCTCCCCCTGCCCATGTCCCCAGGAAATAACCAAATGCAAATTTGGTAGCTGGGACCTCTGGCGATGTCAAGGAGGGGTCAGAGTTGGTGGGAACAAGGAACTCTGGTGAGGCTAGAGGTTCACTCAGGGATGAGAAGAAGCTCCTTGTTTTTCAACCCTGGAGCCCAGGCAGGAGGAGAGCTGGGGGCCCTGGTTGCCTGGTGGGAGTGGAGAAGGGCCAGGAGGCTGCTGTCTTTGGTCACTGAAGGAGCAGATCTAATCAGCATCAGGAGAGGCCATGGTGTGTGCCCAGGTGCAGCTCTTTGGTCAGAATGGCTCATACTATGCTCTAGGACATAGTATGGGACCCTGGGACGCTGACGCTGCCCCACATGGTGAAGTCAGAGCTACGTGCTCCTCTGCCCCGTCGCTTGGGCATCTCCTCTGGAGGGCAGGCAGAGACCTGCCCAGACCCAAAAGCCTCTGGTTTGTTCTGGATGATGAGAGGTGGGCAGGACAGGATGGCCAGTTCCAGGAGGTTGCAGGGAAACTTTCTGAGAAAGAAAGTTCTTCTTGTTATGACTACCCGGGGCTGCGGCAGGGTGAGGGGCGAGTCCCTGCCTGCTCCAGTCCGTAAGAGCTCAACCCTCTCTGGACACATGTCCCCAGCAAGAGGTCCCCATCTCTCCTTTGGTGAGGACGCTCTTCAGGAAAGGGTGGCGGAACTCGCCATGTACTGCAAAAAGCACACGTAGTGCTCTGCTGTTTGTGTCTAATGAAGGGGAAAATAGGAAACGCATATGGACATATGCTGGCTCAGAATCTCTGGGGCAATATGAGTGGTGGCCTGCGGGGTAGGTGCGAGTTGGATTCAAGGGCATGAGGCAGAGACATTTTACCACACGTCTACATATGTATTTAGACCATGTGTATATTTTCAAAAATTTAAATAACAAGTAACTGTTATACAGTAAAAATATTTGTTTCTGTTTTTGTTTTTTTGAGACAGAGTCTCACTCTGTCGCCCTGGGTAGAGTGCCATGGTGTCAGCCTAGCTCACAGCAACCTCAAACTCTTGGGTACAAGTGATCCTCTTACCTCAGCCTCCTGTGTAGCTGGGACTACAGGTGCCTACCACAACACCCCACAATACCCAGCTAATTTTTCTATTTTTAGTAGAGATGGGATCTCGCTCTTCCTCAGGCTGGTCTTGAACTCCTGAGTCAAGGGATCCTCCCACCTCAGCCTCCCAGAGTGCTAGGATTATAGGTGTGAGCCACTGTGCCCAACAAAAAATGTTCATTTTTAAAAAGAAGGTAGCCAGAATGGGACATGGGTGAGGCTCCCTTTGAGGAGGGGCTGAGTGAAGACATAGCTCTCCACACCCATTCAGCATGGACTTTCTGGGACCCCTGTGTTGCAGGCTCCAGGCACCTGGGGACCTGCTCTCAGCTGCACCAGGAGGCCTGGCCTGACCACTTCTCTAACCCAGCAGTCAGCCTCTGGAGGCTGCAGGGGCCTCTCTCGGGGTAGGACTGCCCCGTGCCCTGTCTTGCTGACTGCCCCAGCTTGGGCTCTGTGGCCTAGGGCCTGGAGCAGGAAGAAGACTTGGTACTGCCCATCACACAGGCCCAAGAGGGGTCAGAATTGTGGACAGTGAGAGCTCTAAAGCCTGTCACGTTTCTGTCAACCTCTTCACTGGACAATGGTGAGACCAGGCTCTGGAGAACCTGGCCCTGCCCCGCAGTTACACGGGCTGTTATTTATAGAGAAGAGCAGTATGCTGGATGAATCACTGAGACTCACTCTGGGTAATTTCTATTCCTGTGGACTCCTGGAAGTCACAACATGTAAGGCTTTAAAAAGTACTCCATGCCTTGGTCCTCTGATAGGGCCTCTCAGCACCTCCTGGGCACGGCAGCTGCATCTGCCAGGCTGTGTTTCAGTATAGATTCTCTTAACCGGCTGGCATCCGTGAGGGCTCCCAGCTGAAAGCCACCCACGAGTGAGTCTCAGCTTTCCCAGCCCCAAAGTTGGGGGACCCCAGATAAATCTCTGCTTGTAGAGCCCTCGGAGCCTATCAGCCCACAGCTACCCCAGATCTTGGTGCAGGCCTGAGACGGACAAGCTGGGGCTGGGGAATCTTTTGGGCCTGGTACAATGGGGCACCTGCTGAAGTTCCCCCCACCCCACTGTCCTTGCAGACACACATGCTGAGGCTGAGGCCTCTCCTAGTCTGGACCTTGAGGCCTTCCGGGCCCCTAAGTCCTAAATATGAAGCTGGCGCCACACTCCTTTCTGTGGGCTGCCATTATGAGTCCTAGACCCCCAAAGTGCTAGAAGCTCACTGTCCCAGTGTGGTGCCCGCATTAGAATGTCAGGTGTGTGGGGGAGGCTTCCTTCTCTTTCAGAGGCTTCTCAAAGGCCTTCACACACACGGTGATTCTTGCCTTTTTGCTTTTGTTTTTGACACCTGGCTGAGTGTGCGAGTCCTCCAAGAGGGCACAGAGTACAGACCCTCTTTCTGGAAATATGCTCCCTACGCCCAACACTCTTATTTCACTTAGAAGGGCCCCACCAGGCCCCTCTCTGGACCAGAGAGGAAGAGCCGGTAGTCAGGTGGGCTGATGCTGGAGCCACTTGAAGAGCATCTGGCCCCACCCTCTGTTTTACTGGTGAGGAAGTTGATACCCAGGCAAGGGAAGTGACTCTCCCCAGAGCAAAGCTGGCGGCCAGACCTGGAGGAGAAATGCCATCTCACAGCTCACTCAGCTGCTCTAGACCACCAACAGGTAACAGCCTCCAGGCCATTTAGAGAAACTGTAGCACAGGGACTCTAACCTGGCCTCGCTCTTATGGACTGCAGGTGACTTTCCTGAGGACAGCAGGGCTTAGGGGGCATGAACTCTGGCCACACCTGCCCAACTCAGTAGGGTGGCAAGGCAGAGGCAGCTCCCAGCAGCTTCCAAGACAGCAGCAGCAGGAGGCCGACCTCGTTTGTCCCTGATTATGGGTGACATTTTTCTTAGAACCCTCAACTTCCTCCTGATCTGAGTCAAAGAGACAGCATCTTGTTGGGGTGGGGAAACCTCATTGTAGGCAGCCTGGGAGGCTTCCCTAGCGGACTTGGCTTGCGTGCCACCACCCTCCACTGGGCCCACTGCCTGATTCCCCAGAATCTTGTTGGGAAATCACCAAGTGCCCCAGATTACAGACTTTCAGGAACCATCCTGCAGCCCCTGAGCAAGGTGCTGGGGCAGGCCGGGAATGTGCTTGGGATCCTACGCCAGTCACTTACCAGCTATGGAATTTCTTTAGCTTCAGTTTACCTCTCTGGGGAATGGGGGCAGAAATGGTTTCTTTCTCATGGGGCTCTTCAGGGCAGTTACTGACCCAGAGTGCTGACCCGCTGGTAAGCACCTGTCTCTGATGCCACCCTTCTGGAGCCCTGATCCAATGTCTCTTGGAGAGACTGAGGTAAGACATGGCAGCATTTAAAACCCTGAACATTCTGTGCTTCCCAAGGTGGTGGAGATGAAGGGACGAGGGTGCGAAAAGTGCTGCCCACAGCTGTGTGGAAGGCTTGGGTCTCCTCGGGTCTGAGTGGTTGTCCCTGCCCCCAAGGGGACACTGGACACTGGAGCTGCAGCAGACCAGGCCGATGGTCATTGGTTTCTTCGTTCCCCTTCTTCCAAGGGATGATTTGTGGTTGTGGGCTGCAGCTTTTATGTGTGGTATAAAGGTGAAGGAAATACGGTCCTTGTCCTGGGGTTGCTGAAGGGACACACTTCTCTGTAGTAAACAGGTGACACTTAGTGGCCCTCACTTGAGTGCAGTGGGGGACCACACCAGCTCATGCAGGTGAATCAGGGAAGTGGCGTTTGGCTGAAGGGTGGGACTTTAGTACTAGAGGAAGAGTCTAAGCAGCTGAGGGGTTGGTAACTGTAGCCAGGCATGGGCAGAGTGAGGGGGCTGGGAAGCTCCTGGGTCTCCCAGATAGCCTTGCTGCTGGGGGCCAGAAGGGGGGAGGCAGATGAAGGGGAGACTCAGAATATGAGTTCCAGTTAGACGCCCACCCGGCCTGTTTGACCCAGAATAGACTGTTAGTGTCTCCGAGCCTCACTGTTCTCATCTGCAAAGTGAGCACAATTAGAACAACTTCCCAGGAGTGTATGAGTCCCCTCCATAGAGCACCAAGCACACAGTGGCCATGTCTTAAGTCCCCAAGCTGGCTCTGCACTCTCCCAGCCCCACTCCAACCCTACTAAGCTCCAGCAAAATTCTGGCATCAGGGAGACGGTGTCCATGTGCTGTCCCTGCTGCGTCTTGTTCCTTCTCTCAGCGCGGCCCCAGATGCCCAGCTCGGGCACAGACTGATGATTTACTCACACTGATGGGAGTGATAGACAACTGCACCCAGGTGGGCCTTTGCAGTCTCACCGTGGCATTCAGCACAGTGACCCCGAGGAGGCTGAGATTTCAGGCAAGGAAACAAGATGGGAAGACACTGGTCCAGCAGAGCATCCCCGTCCTTAGATACATCCCTGAAGCTGTACCAGCTTGGCTGTCTCAAGTTCTGGCTCTGCCATCTCTGAGGTGGCTCACACTGTGGCACTCTGCACAGGTGACAGTTTGGCAGCTATGTGAGATGGGAACCTTGTTTCTTAGATTGTAAACCTCTCTGAGGTTGTGTTCTTCCTGCTGCCTGTGTTCTTTGAAAAATCCAGGCCACAGAGGGAAGGAAGGATGGTTTGGTATTAAGCCACAGTGCCAGGTTTTGGGGCGCTGTCTGTGCAGATGTGGCCTCAGGGCTGCCACAAGTGGATGCTGGATTCTTGAAGATGAGGACAGTTGGAGGTGACATGGGGGCACTGGCAACTGCAGAATCACAGTGAGGCCAGGCTCATCCCAGGGCTGAGCAGGGCCTGAGGGACGGAGAACTGAGACAGAGCCCCATAAGCAGAGGCAGCCAGGAGGGGAACCCAAGCCTCTGGACCCACAGCCCTGTCCCTTTTCACATGTGAGGTATTTTTTCTCCTTTTCATTAAACATTAGGAAAGAGTCACATATTGAAAGAAGAATCTACTTCAGGGTTAAAAAACAAACAAAAGCACCTTCCAGGGTCCACCTTCCAGTAGGACACGGCTGTATGTGTGAATTCTCTCTACAGTATTCTAGCTGGGCAGTTCTCCTGGCCCTTGCTTGCACACCTCTGGTGACAAAGCCCACTGCAAGGCAAGGCAGCGTCTCTGACACTGATCCCAAGGTAGGTCTGCTTTCTGCAACACCTGTCTTGAGCATTGGGGGGTGCTGTTGTGTCTCCTTCTACAGATTGGGAGCACTTCTAGGCCTTTCTACAGCTTCTGTGCTGTGGCTCTCCAGCCCTGCAGACAGACAGCCCCCAGTCCGGGGTGGGGGGTGGGGTCAGAGCCACTGTGGCCCCCGTTCCTGTTCTGGGTTCTCTGAGTGTAGGCTTAGTTCACACCATTTCTTTTTCCTGTTTACAAGAACACTTAGAAATTCCCATCTGGGTTTTGTGTATAAATATTGTTTCTTTCCAGTACTTCAGCAATGCATTTCTGATTTTT
The DNA here is from genome assembly GCA_963574355.1 of Loris lydekkerianus. Taxonomy (NCBI): domain Eukaryota; kingdom Metazoa; phylum Chordata; class Mammalia; order Primates; family Lorisidae; genus Loris; species Loris lydekkerianus. The sequence goes on from CAUYPK010148095.1 coordinate 42,923, forward strand.
ATCTCTGACCCACACCTTACCTAAGAGCCTGTGTAAAGGAATTCACAGAAATGTCCAATACATATTATTCATACCATGGCGCTGCAGCTAAGTGGTTAGAACCAACGAATACCCGTTTTCCTGGTGGTCTGAGAACAAGGAGCATAAAATCGCCTTGTCTTTGAGGACTTGCCTTGACTCAGGAATGGGATAAATTTTGTGAAAGACCCTTTTAGTCTTCTAAATAGAGTCTATTTCCTTGATTTACAATTTAGTTCTCCTTCCTGATTTGCTAGTCTACTTTATTAATTGGGCTGTTCAGAGCTCTAATTTCTCTGTCTAATTAATCCATAATACTCAAAGAAGGGAGATATTTTCATTTCCCCTTGTTTCTGTTGCATTCCAGGCACGTTCCCATTATGTACTTCTTTGCTATGCTCATTGGAACATAAATTGAGCCTTTTAGGTTTTTATTATTTGTTGAAACTTTCACCATTGTGGAGGGTTTGTATTGCCTTCTCAATTCTTTCTACTAAAAAATGTTTGCTTTATCACCTTCCCTTCATTTCTAGCAGACTATGTGCCTGATAAACTAGAAATTATGTTATCGTTTCATTTTGTCTATACCCTTTGTTGTCTGTGCAAGATAATTGGATTCTGGTTTTTGTTAGGATGGTTGGTTTTAATAGATTAATATAGAGGGCTAAGCATTGTCTAGAATACTCATATAAACCTCTGCGGGGTTGCCTTCCATATTGAAACATTGTGGTTATTTCATTTTCACGTTCTATTGTGAATTTTCTTTTTCTTTTGTCCCTTTAAAATAGATAAGGTAATTTCACCTAAATATCCAATTTAGGAAATAAATTTAAGTTTTGAGTTCTATACTTGTTTCTATTAATAGCTCAACAAATTTGGAGGAAATTAAATTTTAAATATCTTCCCTTCCCTTCACCCTGTCTTCCTTCATGGGTGAGCTGGCACTGAGTCCCTTTTATGACTCTTTACCACATATGTTACCAATTGTTTTTATGATGTGAGGCTGACCTATGGATGATGGAACTTTTTGTTTTTATTAATTTTTAAAAATCATGAATTGAGTTCTGGTTATTGTTTTCTGGTGGGATCTGCTTTCTTTCTTGATTCAACTTCTGTCACTTTATGCTTCCCAAGTGTCTCAGATGCTACAGCTTGCAATGCTCATCTCTGTCCTGGCAAGATTCTGCCTCATCAGCTGGGCTTTGGTTAGTTCAATGCATTTCTTTTAATTTTGTGTAAACCTCGTACCCTGCGGTGCCTCAAACACACACACACCTAGACCACACTTTCCTTCTCCGCTATGTAAGGGAAAATCAAAAGCTATTCTTATTGGTCTCCTTGCCCTGCCCCCAGCAGTTAATATCACCTTTAAGAAAAGAGCTGAAGTTGTTTTATTATCATTAATTAATTAAAAAATACATCCAAAAAAGAGATATAAAGAAAAAAGACTTAAACATCACTCTTCATCTAACTGCTAGAATGCAACCCCTGTTTGGTATATGGAATTTTTTTCTAGGTTTTTTTTTCTCTGTGCGTGGGGTTTTTCTTTTTTCTTTTTTAGCTGCAGTCTGAATATATAGTTCTGTAGTTTGTGGGTTTTTTACTTAACACGGTCAGCATAAACATAACAGACAGACACAAAATTTTCCATTGAGTAAATTTACCATAGTGAAGTTAACCTCTTGTTGGTCTTTAGAAGTGTGTGTACTTTTCACTGTTAGAAAAAAAAAGTGCCAAAGCAGACATATTTCTGTACACAATTTTTTCTCTTTTGAATAATTTATTTAAGATAAGGTCTCAGAACCGCCAGATGAAAGACTAATGCAATTTTTATGACTTATAAGTTGTCGAATCCCAAAGATTGTGCACTAGTTTGTATAGTCACCAGCACATATCAAACAGCACATATCAGTAGACTGTTTTATAAGACACTTGCCTGCTTTTCTGTTAAATTAGATAAGCAAAAAGTGTATCTCTTTATCAGTCTTCTTCCGGAAACTGCCTTTCTCCTTTGCTCGTTCATTTTGATATTACCGCATATACTCGAGTATAAGCCGAGTTTTTGTGCCGAAAAAACCGAACTCGGCTTATACTCAGGTCATACAGGTTATTTGATTCGGTGTGCTTAGCTTAACAGGTAATCAAGCTAAATCACAAAGGTTAAAATCCTTCAAAACTGGATTCCTCCTCCTCATCATCTGTATGTCCAAATAGAGCTTCAGCTGTATCTGATGTGA
>CAUYPK010148108.1:0-10673 GCA_963574355.1 Loris lydekkerianus
GGAAGGCGAGTTTAATCCTTCCTCAGCAGACCTGTCAAATAAAACCCCAGTGGGACGTAGTTCTCTGACATGTTAAAGACAGACAGTCCTAAACTAGCTTCACAGTAGGGCTGAGTACATTGGCTACTTTTTCTTCCATTCTTGAGACACTTTACTAAGAAGAATATGTTCCAGTTCCATCCATGTAAACATGAAAGAGATAAAGTCTCCATCTTTCTTTAAGGCTGTATAGTATTCCATGGTGTACATGAATGCTATTACCCAGTTACAACCTAAGAATAGGGGGAAGGGGGAAAGGGTGGGGAGGGAGGGGGGAGGGGGGAGGGAGAAGGATTGATGGGATTACACCTGCGGTGCATCTTACAAGGGTATATGTAAAACTTGGTAAATGTGGAATGTAAACGTCTTAGCAAAATAACTAAGAAAATGCCAGGAAGGCTATGTTAACTAGTGTGATGAAAATGTGTCAAACCGTCTATGAACCAAGTGTATGGTGCCCCATGATATTAATGTACACAGCAATTATTTAATAAAAAAAAAAAAGACAGAAAGTCCTTAGATACGATCTTATGTTTGTAAATTAACAGAAGAAAAAAAAAAAGAGAGAAAAAAAGAGAAAGAATCCTTCCTGAACATTTATATCTCTTCATTTCTCCTCAGTGCTTCAATGGAGCAGTGTTAGAAACGCGATGATTTATGAATTCCACGGTATGGGTGCTTGAAGTAATAACATTCACCGCCATAAAGGTCCAGATTCCTGTCCACACTGGAACTCTGAGAGCAAAGGAAATCGCTGCACCCCCCAGGGAGCCAGTTCCCTGTGTGGTTCTGCCAACGTGACCCTAAGGGGAAGGAGACCAGGCTTCCATGTGGGTTTAGAATCCAGGGACACGTGGATGGTGGACTCAACCTTCCCTGCTGCTACTGCAATGTGAGCTCCGAGCTGCGGTAACGAGCAAAAAGACCCAAGCTTTTGAGCCTAATGTGCTTCTCGTGTCCTTTACTTTGTTGTGATTGGTATATTTTATTTTTGTATCTTGATGCAAAATTCTTTTGCATAGCACACTGAGATCATTTGAGGAACAATAGACTTGTAAAACTGGAAATCGATTACCCCCAGGCATCCACCAGCTTGCTCAAGTGTGGTCTTTATAGATAGTTACTGGTGAAATTCTCCCTTTTTAAAATCCTGTCATTAAACCCCATGATCTCTTTCCCTTGCTACTACCCACCTCGCGCCTCTCTATAAACACGAAGAACACTTTCTATTTCTTGCTGCAAGTTAGTGCTATTTATATTTTAGAAATGCCAGATTCCTTCACAAGTCACTTGAGACCCAGTGGCAAGAATGAATTACCCCGGACTGCCTGTCTCTCTCCTGACAGGTCTGGCTGAAAAGCAGCTTGCCTGGAGCGGCCTTCATTGTTATTTCACAATTTGAGAGCCAGCAAGAGGCAGTTTTACAAATTTCTAACATAAGGCATAAAATGAAATTCAACAGAAACCGATCCTTCTTTTTTTAAAATTCCTAGCTTTGACCAAACGAGTAGGGAACTGACATATTTTGAATCGCTTACTGTATGTATTATACTATTGTATTTCTCAGCAATTTAATCTTATAATCATTGCTCCGGGGAGAAATATATTGAAGTTTATTGGCAAACACATTTCACTTGATTTCCTTTTGTTCTAAAACAGAATGATGAATTAAGACTTAGCATCTAATTCTTTGATATAGTTTTTTACCTTGCATGTACAAATAGAGATCTGTACCCTGTAAAAACCAACTGTAATTCAGACGCTGATATTGTGTCATTTTAAATTGGTAGAATGGCTGAGCTGACAGTTTAAGCCCATGAAAAATATTTATTTACTAAATTAATGAAATAACAGGATAGAACTTGTCATGAATATTAGTTTGTGTTATCTGCAATACTTTCTATCAATTAATGGGAAATCCGTGTTCTTTTATTTATTCTAGAAGTAAGTCAACAATGTTGTGATTATTTCTATAATAATTATGCAACTCACAAGACTGTTAATCCAGGACAATTGATTCAACATTTCTTCATGATTTCTGTGTTTTCTGAGTAAGCCGAAGGTAAACATTTGTGTGGTTGAGAGGCTCAGGGCTGCCCAAGCTCCCTGGAGGTTAAAGATAAACAGATTTCCCCCAACATTAGTACTAAAAATCCTGCTTTTACGGTGAAAGTTTGTCTTTCAGGAGAAAGAATTTCCCAACCTAGCAATAACATTTAAACAATAGAAACTGTGGTTCTAGCCTCTGTTTGAGAAAATGAAATCTTCTTACCAGACCATTCCTAATTATTCACCATGATAATAAAATCGTATTGGTAATAACTATATTTATTTGGTTCTTTGGTATGTGTCAAATGTCATGTTAAGCACTCTTTTCATTGTTTTATTTAATTCTCATAGTAACCACATTGGGCAGGTAACTGCATGTTACAAGCAAAAACTTATAATATCTGGAGGTTTTTGGAGAAGTTATATCACTTATCACAGAGAGTAAATTCCCAATCTATGAGTCAAAACAAGACATCCTTAAACCAGTGCCTTAAATCTTAACAGAAAATATTCTCATTAGTCATCAGTTTCATAATAAGAAAAATAATGGCTTACTAAAATGATTTCTGTTCAAATTTCTCTTTGGAGTCCTTAGTGTAACAGTTTCCTTGCTAATTACTCGCAGTCCCCGTGTATCTCAGTCTCCTACTGAGTCCTGTTGATTTCATTGCATTGTTTTTCTTCCATACTTTTGTTTCTCTTGCTCTCCATTATTAAAATCTACTAATAGTTTGACCTATAAACATTTCTTTCTGAATTCTTTAAAAAAAAAAAAAAACCTTCCCATGCCCTAGAAAGTGGGCAAGGGACATGAACAGGAACTTCTCTGACGATGACAGACGAATGGGCAACAACCACATGAAAACATGCTCATCATTTCTGTCATCAGAGAAACGCAAATCAAAACCCCTCTGAGATATCACCTAACTCCAGAGAGAGTCACCCAAACCGTGAAGTCCCAAACCTGAAGATGCTGGTGTGGATGTGGAAAGAAGGGTGCACTTCTGCCCTGTTGGTGGGACTACAAACAAATACAGCCTTTATGGGAAGAAGCGAGATCAGCAAACACGAAAGCTCACATGCTCTGCTTCATTTCTCTCGATGTATGTATTTACAGATGTTCAATTTTGTTTATTTATGTTGTATGTGCTTGAATTCTGCTCTGACAGGGTGTGGAATTTTACGTAAGAGTTAAATTTATTACTCCCGTGGTTAAATTGCTCTCTGATTTCTGTGTTCATCTGATGGTGAACTTGCCTATTTCGCACCCACCTTGCCCACTCAGACGTGCCCAGGCCACTGAAGGAACCAGCCAAAGGAGTCCTCCTGCCACAGGAGACAGCCTGGAAAGCACCCTCCACGGTGCTAGGCAGGCACCACTCCAGCTCCCAGTTGTGAGGGACCCTCTGCCTCCTCATCAGAAGACACAGAAGTGACAAGTTGGCAGTGGAGAGCAGGCCCTGTCAACAGGAGCACCAGGGCCCAGGAAGCCTCATTGCCCCTGATTAGCCGAGACATCCCTCCTCCACTGAGAACCCAGTGACAGTGGGCATCTGGGGACAAGGGGGGGAAAGGGAACAAATATAGGGCCCTTTTACACAACATGCCTGGACAAGAAGCCTCTTATCTCTATGTCTCAATACCCCACTCTCTCATCTAGAGTTTTCTCTGTCCTGGCCTGGAGAAACCTCTCCTGTCCCAATAGGCAGCACCGCTGGGCTCAGTAGAAGCCTCCAGACTGTGAGAGATCCGTGTCTATTATTCACAGACCAAGACATACACACCTACAACTAAAAAGACAGATAGTGGAAGACTAGATTAAAAAAAAACAAACAAACAAACAAAAAAAAACCCAGCTACACATTGTTTATAAGAAATTCACTTTAAATTCAATGACATAAGAAGGTTGAAAATAAAAGAATGGGTTGAAACATACCTTATAAATATTAATCAACAAAAAATAGAAGTGGCTATATTAATCACTTAAAGTGTAGACTCAAACCAAGGAGACAAAGACGGGCGCTATACAATAAGGAGAGGGTGAATTCACAAGGAAGACATAGCAACTCTCAGCGTGTACATCACGGACCACAGAATTTCAAAATACACAAGGAAAAAGCTGACACAACTTAAACAAGAAATAAACAATTTCACAACCACAGTTGGACCTTACATACCTCAATATTAGCGACTGATAAAACTTCTAGAGTAGAAATCAGGATGAATATGGAAAAACTTAATCCCACCAACAACTAACAGGATCTAATTTAAGTATATTGAATTCTCTACACAACAACAGCAGAATGCACACTTGTTATTAAGGACCCATGGATTATTGACTAACATAGATCATATTCTGGGCCTTGCAGTAGTCATCAACATATTTAAATGAATTGGAGTAGTCCTATAGAACATATACTCTGACTATAACAGAATGAAACTAGGAATCATTAAAGAAAAGGCAACAGAAAAACCTCCAGATACATGAAAACCAAATAGTGTACTTCTAAATAATCACAAGTTAAATAGAAGCTACAAAAGAAATTAAAAATACATGGAGCTGGATAAATATGAAATATCAAAATCTAGGGGCTATAGCTAACGTAGTAACGAGAGGGTAATTTACAGCTTTAAATTATTTTATTAGAAAGAAGAATGCTATCAAATCAACAATCTAATTCCTACCTCAAGGAACTAGAAGGAGAAAATTAGAATAATTACAAATCATGCATGCTAAAGATAAGAGCAGAAATTATTGAAACTGAAAGAAAAGAATACTAGAAAAAGGAATGACACAATAAACTGTATCTTCAAAAAAAAAAAAGGCAAAAGAAAATAATAAACCTCTATCAAACTGAAGAAATACAAAGACAGAGAAAAAAAATTCACCAATACCAGGAATATAATATGGGATTTCCAACAGACGTTACAAGGAGAAGAAGCTTATACTACAAACAAGTTTCTGCTCACAAATTCAACAGTTTAAAAGAAACGTACCAAATCTTCAAACCTAAAACTACCAAAATCTGTCCACAATGAAGTAGACAATCTGAATTGGCTTATCACCATCAAATAAACTGAAGTTATAATGTAAAAGCTTCCAAAAAAGAAATCTCCAAGTAAGTATAGTTTCCCTGGAAAATTTGACCCAATATTTGAAGAAGTGAGAAGTATTAATATTAATTTTACACATATTTCCCAGAAAATGGAAGAGGAGAGATTGTCGACCCACTTTATGAAGTTTATAAATTTTTGTTATCAGAACAAGACATAGTATTTTTAAAAGTTACAAATTAATATTTGTCGTGAGCTTAGGTTTAACAATTCTTGGCAATTTTAGATAAATTGAATCCAACAATGTATAGAAAAGGTTTTATAAAATGATCAAGTGAGATTTACCCCAGATATACAAGGCTTATTCAAAATTCTATGAGAAATTCATCCTGTCAATAGGCTAACAAAGAAAATTTTATAATCATCTCAATTATAAAATAACATAAATTATAACATTACATAATCATTATCAATTGAGGCAGAGAAAACGTAACAGAAGTCCTCACTAATTCATGGGTACAAAACCTCAGCATGTGAGGAACATGAGGGCATTATTACAACTTGATAAAAAGCTTTTTTCGGCTCGGTGCCCATAGCACAGTGATTACAGCACTGGCCACATACACTGAGGCTGGTGTGTTTAAGCCTGGCCAGGGCCAGCTAAACAACTACAACAAAAAATAGTCTGGCATGGTGACAGGCACTTGTAGTCCCAGCTATTTGGGAAGCTGAGACAACAGAATCACTTGAGATTAAGAGTTTGAGGTTGCTATGAGCTGTGACACCATAGCACTCTACTGAGGGTGACATAGTGAGACTCTGTCTCAAAAGAAAAAAAGCTTTTATTAACAAGTTACAGCTAATATCATATTAGTAGTGAAAACTGACTCCCCCCTCCATAATTGAGTACAAAGCAAGGACAGGTGCTTTCATGACTTCTTCATCTAAGATTCTACTAAAAGTATAATACAGTGAACATAAAGTTCTCGTGCAATTTAAAATAGTTTGACATAGTAAATTACGTATGAACTTTATGGACATCCTGTAGATGCCAATAAAATAGGCAAAAACTAAAAGCATACAGGCTTGACAGAAAAATACAAAATTGTCCCTATTTTCATATGGCATGATTTCTATGTGGAATACTTAAGGAATTTACCAAAAAGAAAAAAAAATTTTAGAAAAGTGAGTTCAGTAAAGTACCAAGATACAAGTTCAACACAAATCCATGACATTTCTATATGATACCAGTGGGCAAGTGAACACTACAATAAAAGAACAAAACAAAAAACAAACAAACAAAAAAACAGTATTATGGGTGGCACCTGTGGCTCAAAGGAGCCGGGTGCTGGCCCCATATGCTGGAGGTGGCGGGTTCAAACCCAGCCTTAGCCGAAAACTGCCAAAAAAAAAAAAAAAAAATTGTATTACTTACAATGATTCCAAGTGGTAAAAAAAAAAAACTTGACAAAGCATATACAGGGTCTACATAGTGAACATTGCAAAATCTGATGAAAGAAATCAAAGAAGATCTAAATAAATGAAAGACATACCATGTTCATGGATCAGATCAGCGAACGTAGTAAATAGGCCAATTTCCCCCCAAATATAGACATAAATGAGTTTATTCTAAAATTTGTACAGAAAGGCACAGGTCCTAGGATAATGAAAGCTACCTCAAAAAGAAGAGACTTCATAGCACGAATCACTCTACCTTTCATTAAGACCTTATTACAGAGCTACAGTTATCAAGGCACTGTGGCTTTAGCAAAAGCATAGACCCATAGATCAATGGAACAGGTTGGAGAAACCAAAAATATTTCCACACAAACATGCTCAGCTAAGTTTTGAAAAGGTCACACAAACTATTCAATGGCAGAATGATGGCATTGTCAACAGATGTTACTGAGGATTGGATATTCATAAGCTAACAAGAAATTAACCTGAACCTAAGCTTCTAAGCTTCACACCTTAAATAAATTAACTCAAAATATATCACAGACTTAAGTGTATAATGATAAAACTTTTTGGAAAAGAATATAGCAGATACTTTTCCATATCAAAGAGTAGACAATGAATTCTTGTAACTGACTTCAAAAAACATGACTGATAAAGAATAATTGATAAATTGGACCTCATCAGAATTATAAACTTTTGTTATCTGAAAGCCCGTGTGAAGAGAATGAAAAGATAAGTCATGACCCAGGAGGACATATTTGCAAACTACGTATCTGGGACAGGGCAAAGGACTAGTAACTGGAATATATAAAGAGCTCTCAAAACTCAAGAAACAAGCAAATTTTAAACAAGGGTAAAAGACATGAAGAGACATGTCACTGATTGAGATAGAAAGGCTGTCTGGGACGTTGTCCAGCCACAGAAAAATAAGGACATTCATGGCTACACAGCCTCTCCTGCAGATGACAGATAAACACATGAAAAGGTTCTCGACATCACTAGCCATAAGGAAAATGCCCATTAAGACCACACGGGGTGTCATTACACATAAAATAGAAGAGCTAACATAAAAAATAACAATACCAAATGACCCAAATGCTCTGTCATTGTTTGGTCATTTCTTATAAAACCAGACGTGCAATTACCATTGGAACCAATAAAATCACTCTTGGGCATATATTTATGAGAAATGAAAATTTATTTTCACAGATAAGACAGTATGCAGATATACAGAGGAACAGAAGGGACACTTGGAAACTCTGCAGAAGGTGGATGGATTGTATCAAAGCCAATACAATCTTGGTTGCAACCTAGCATTATCGTTTTACAAAATGGTAACAATGGAGCAAGTATTTCTTTCAACTGCTTGTGAAGCTACAATTATTCTAGTAAAAAAAAAAAAAAAAAAAAAAAAAATTAACTCACAAACAACATGACAGACTGAGCCAAAATTATTTTTCAGGAGGCCTCTCTGCAGTGGGAAATCAATTGTTCTGGACCCAAAAAGTATACAGTAGGTGGAAACAGGTGTGTACCCCCGACATCAGCCTATAAACACAAACTTTAACCTGAAAGGCTACAAGCTCTATTCAAGGCGTTCTTCAGTCACTCTCCCAGCCTCACCCGGTATGCTGTACACATTGTTCTAATTAGAGAGTCATTTCCTCTGCACAGATGTTTTCAATTTTGACAGACCACACTGACATTCAGAGCGACCAAACAGCCCTTGGCATCTTCAGGGACAACAATGCCCCTAAGACATTAGAGTTAAAGCTTTGGGCAGACTTTATGAATGTATTCTACATACAGAACACCTCTAACAAAAAGCTGACATACTGCACTAGAAAAAAAAGTTTTATTCTGTAGACCAAATAGTGAACCAGTCATTTTAAATACACTTGTCACAAAACATACCCAGAGCAAGGACTCGGGAACAAAGCTGCCCTCAGGGGAACTTCCATTTTACAAAATCTCTAAAATGCAAGTTTTATCCTTTCCTTTATTTCTGTCAATATACAACTTGTATTGTAAAAAATGTTGGTGGATTGTTTCTGTTTATACACGTGAGAAATATAAAGAAGCAAAAAAAAAAAAAAAAGTACAAAGGAAAAAAACAAAACAAAACCCCTTTGTACTTGTACCACACAAAAGCAACCGCCATGGCTATTTTAATTTAGTTCCTTGAAGCATTTATTTTATTCACATATGTGTGCACCTGATCGGGTTATAATTACATGTGGAACACAAATCGTCAGGAGGCCTGGACATTGAGACCCCCATCCTGACACAGTTCCCCCCCCAGCCTTCCTTAGCGCCCCTCTCAGCCCCTAACTCCTTCCCAAGGCGGCCGCTGTTTCTGACTTCCAGGCAACAAAAGCTTTGTCTGTTGTGGAATTGCAGGTGAACGAGAAGTCTGCATTGGTGGCTGCTTGCACATCCCAGTGTTAAGTTGGTGAGGGTCAACGGTGAGGGTCAACGGTGAGGGTCAATGGTGAGGGTCCGCTGCTAGTCCCCGCAGCTCACCCCGTCCCTCTGTGGGTGTCCCCTGCTGTTCCATGAACAGTTCATCTGTCGTCCCCACTGATGGTGCATTTCACGTTGTTTCTACTGTGGACCCATTAAAAACAGTGCTGCTTTGGGGAGAAATAAGTGCTCCGAGTTCCTGGGACACGTCTGGAAGTGAAATCTGAATAAGAAGGTGCGTGTCTGGAGAGCCCGAGCTGGCAGGGCCAACTTCTGAGTGTTCTAGCACCTTGTCCTGCTTGCTGACTGGACACTGCGTGTCCTTTCAATTTTAGTCAGTTTCGTGGTAACAGATAATTTTAAGTCAAAATAAGAACATATTGAAGCTAGAATTTTGTCTCTTTTGCCGTGTGGTTAACATTACATCATCCTCATGAATGATGTCTGACCTGGGTTGTCACAATCACTGCTCCAGCTTCGTTAGCTACAAAAACAACTTCTGGAAAATGCTCCCAAAAATCTTCTAAAGCAAGCACATGCTATGAAATTTTACACTGGCTCCCATGCTGGATGTGTATGTTTGTATATGTGTCAAATAAATTGTGTGTTCTATAAAGCAATAGATTTTTGACAGATTTTCACAGTTCTTAACTTTTTAAACAGAATTTTGCAAATAACAGCAGTATGGCACTTCGTATTAGAATATGATGATTCCAGTGATGAGATGAATAAGGTCATAAGACTGTAACGTAAGCTCCTTCTAAAACATTTTTAATCTTTTTTTTTTTTTTTTTTTTTGGTTGGTTAATGGTGTTTTTAATTCTAGTTCTGTATGAATGTCAAGTCCCAAGAGTAGAATTTGTATTCTGTCATGAAAATTTAAAGTCCTTCATGGAAAACTTTCCAGAAACTAAAATTTCACCATCCATGTACCATGTAAGGATGCTATTTATATCATGTGGCTTGGGCCTACGACATTGTGTATTGCTATTGTTTTTACACCCTTCTTTTTTTAGCTTGCAATTTTCTCCTTTTTTTCTTCTTTTTGTGGTTCTGTTTTCTTTTCTTTTCTTTTTTTTTTATTAAATCATAGCTGTATACATTAATGCGATCATGGGGCACCGTACACTGGTTTTATAGACTGACACATTTTCATCTCACTGATTAACATAGCCTTCCTGGCATTTTCTTAGTTATTGTGTTCAGACATTTATATTCTACATTTACTAAGTTTCACAAGTACCCTAGTAAGATGCACTGCAGGTGTAATCCCACCAATAACCCTCCTTCCCTTCCCTCACCCCCTTCCCCCTATTCTTGGGTTATAACTGGGTTATAGCTTCCATGTGAAAGCCATAAATTAGTTTCATAGTAGGGCTGAGTACATTGGATACTTTTTCTTTCATTCTTGAGATACTTAAGAAGAATATGTTCCAGCTCCATCCATGTAAACATGAAAGAGGTAAAGTCTCCATCTTTCTTTAAGGCTGCATAATATTCCATGGTACATGGAATGTACATATATGTGGTTTTGTTTTATACACATACACACACTGGTAACACATTCTTCTCTGCTGCAGAACAGTTCTTACATATTAAATAGGATACAA